>VZTN01003976.1:15958-47932 GCA_013400515.1 Erpornis zantholeuca
AAAAGAAACAGCTTTGTCCATTTTACTGGCTGTAGATCAGCCTCCAATTGTCAGCCTTCAATTGCTGAGGACAGACAATGGTGATTTCTGCTTGATTAGCCCCTGAGTTCACTTTTTTTTCCTGTTGCCTGTTGATTTTACTACAAGGGCATTGTTGCCTGTAGTTTTGTGAGTAGGAAGCTCTGTAGGAGCAGAGTTACTCATGAGCTCTCTAATTGGCTCAGCTCCCCATAAAAGGTATTGACAGAAACAGTAGCAGAAACCCTGCATGTTCTGACTGAATCCACTACCTAGACTGTGGCCTTCCAGACTTTTCACAGAACACACTTTGACAAAGGTATATGAGGTGCTGATAATTTTTGTTAAAGTTGCATTACACATAATTGGTTCCTGAGTCCTTAGGAGAGTAGACCCTAAAGGGTTTCTGGTTCCCCTTGAAAGGGATGGAGCTGAAATATAAATACAGCTGTATCAATTCTTTGGGGGAAAGTTGGTTATTATTATGGGGAAAAGCCAAATATTCATCAGTGTTTCCAGAAAACAATACACAATTATTTTTGCAAAGAGAAGAGTTTAAAATGTATGTATAGGGAGAGACCAGAAAAAAGCAAAAACCCACAACAACTAAATAGTAGATGAGTGGAAATAAAACTTTGTTCTTTTTTATCAGATACATCTCTAAAACTATGAAAACACCTCTGTCATTTTCTCAGACATACCATCTTTCTTTTCCATGTTCTAATCTCCCATAATAAGAAATTCTTTGTCTCTACTGGATATTCAGCTTACTTGCCTGGGTTCTTGATGCGAGCTCATTTTCTCAGCAATTATTTGTGCATCCTATGAACTCTATAGGGGAATGGGACTTAGTATGGGAATTTAAAAGGTAGACAACAGGCATAAATTCGACACAAAGCCACATCAGCACATGATGATTCGACACAAAGGCACATGAAAGGCCAGAGCTGTCTATTTAAATGCTACCTCTGTGACCTGTCTGTAGACAAAGACTGGAAAACTCACACAGATTACTACAGCCATCCTTGTGACTCTGACATATAACCAAGATACCACAGTCCAAGCAAACAAAAGCCAAGCTGCAGTCCCCATACAGGCTTTCAGAGCCAACAAGTGCAGTGGAATTGCAGTTTCTTTATCCTGCAGTCAGTGAGAGTTGCTTTAAAACATTGTGTTGCACTTGCCATGGACAGCAAATAAAGCACACAGTAACGTCTGTGGCTGTTCTACTGCTAAATCACAGCAACTCTGTAGGTGTCTGGGCACTTCATGGGTGCAAAAACACAGCCCCAAACTGATTTGTGTCCACAGGCACTGATGTAATGTAGCCAGTGGTGATGTCAACAGAGCGTGTTGCTGCACATACATGGGCACATTTGCTCTCATACTGTGGGCAAAATAAGAAAAGGGTGGAAAGATCATTCCTCATCAAAAGAATTTTGAGAATTTCAGCAGATGAAAACAGAGATATTTACCCAATTTTTGATGAATCTGTACATTATCAGAGGTTTAGGGAATATCGAACTGTCACTTCCACAAACACTATAGTTTGTTATGCTTTAGAGGCCTTTAATAATATTTTCTACACTCTGAATATTTTAAATGTATATCTGGGTACATAGATCAGTCTCCCAGCACAAAGAACTAACCTATTTCAATGTCCTGAAGTACAAAACTCAATCCTGAAATCCTTTTTCTGCAAAGCAGAAACTGCTTAAATTCCTACCAGAGCAAAAAGTTTATGAAACTCATATACTCATATATATATATTTCTACATGTATATATACGCACTGAGAATACACATTGATGTTCTTTCTGACTGTTGTGTTTTGCACAATCCTGCTTTTAAAGCATGGCAAGGTTTTATGCTTTCATCTCTATACATTTTCCATTTGGGTATCCCAGATTTACTGTGTTCTGAGAGTTAAACTGTACAATAGTTAGAAGTTAATTTTCTTTCCTGCCCCCAAAAAACAAACAACAGAAGAAGGAATTTAACCTCATATCCTCATTCTGAAATTAGCTCTATTGTCAAAAGATGACAGCTGTATCCTGATTTCAAGAATTTCATGTTGGAATTAAGCAGCATTTTTGAAACCATTGTGTTACTTCAAACAGATCCATAATGGTCCCTCAGCAAACCATTTTCAGAAGACTTGTGTAAGTAAGATAAAAAGACACCATTTCTGAAGAGATGCTTTTATGGGCTAGGTCAGAGTGCTCTTTCCATGTTGTTCATTCCCAGTCGAATTTCCTAATAGCCTATCTCCTCAGCTAACAGATGCCCAGCCTCATGTCGGAACCAGATCGAGCCACCACTGAGATGATATCCAGCTCCTTTCTTATTGAGCCGTTTCCCTAGCAGATGGTGCAATGCTGCAGGCACACTCCTTCCTGTTAATTACCAGCCTTCGCTACAGATGGAAATGTCAGTCAGCCTCACAGGTCCTGGTTCCTGCCATTGCCTCAGTCCATAGCCCTCTACCTAGGCAAGATGCTGCCAACACACACCATGTGTTTTGTGACTGCTGACTAGGCAGGCAACAAAAAACAACTTAGTTCATGAATATTCATGGAGGAATGTTTAGAGTTCTGTTCATCTGCAATGCTTATAGATCTGCTTAAAGGAGATTGCACTTTCCGAGGAGCCCTGTGCCCCTTGTTTTACTATGGTGTGGGCAGATGAGTTATCAAAGTGTGTTGCTATAGTAACATATAAAGGGCTATTAAATGCCTGTCGTTTGGAGACTCCTATAGGCACATCAGTTTCTGGCTGCCATTTTTTTCCATACCTTAAGTGCCCTCTAATTATTCTTGTCCTGCAATAACAGACCAATAGTCACCAGGCTGAACTGATTATCTAATAACTGTTGCTTTTCATTAAAGCCTGATTACCTCATTATACATAACCAATATGAATTCCTTGATCTTTCCTGGTATCCAAGCACTGTAAATTCAGATAAATGAAATTCTATGTAACCTTTATAAATTCATTAGACACATTTATTCTAATGGCCATGGAAAGACTACTAGTAATCAAAAATGCATTTTCAGAAAGATTTCTTATAAAGTTTGAGTTAGAAGATTAAGAAAACATCTACCATGGATTTTTTTCCTTTTTCTTTCTGTCCTCTTTTTCTTTTTTATTTTTTTCCTTTTTCTTTTTTTGTCTGAAGGTAATTCATTCTCTTGAGAGAATCTGTGCAAGTGTAATGTGTATCTATTAAAATAGCAATATGACTCAGAACGTGCCAATAATATTCTTCAGTTTTTGACTCATGACTGTTCATGAAGTGAGAGTTTAGATGTTCCAAATCAGAAAAGCAGGCATCTAGTTTATGTTAAGAACACACTTTTCAAGAAAAGGAGAGTTGTATTCCATTTCCAGCATGCAGAATGAGCAATATGTACAGGAGTAGAGGATGTTTAAACAACAGTGTTTTGAATCCACCCTGGGCTTATTGTTGTCAGTCTGCTAATGCTTCAGCAACAGAGCAGAGCACCCAGAAATACCTGAGAAAGACACATGCTGTTTATGCGAAAGAACTGCAAAAAAGGTTCTTGCAAATAAATCAAATAAACTTTTCAAGCATTGCTTCTTTCCTGCACTTTTATCATGCAAAGGTTGACAGTGACTGCTGAATTCTCTCTTTCTTGCTTTGTTTATATTGTTCTAGTGGCTTGGGCTGCATTCGTGTAATTGTTAACTGCTAAGTGATTGTGGTTTTCAAGAATCTGAAGTCCTTCTACAACACCAGAGAGCACAAAAGCTGTCATGTTTCTTGGTCCCTTGTATTTGGGGTTCTTTTGCCACAGAAATATATTCTGATTTTATTTTTATCTTCATGACAGTGAATCTGAAAAAGCAATGTATTTCCAAGGTTTATTTCAATTTCTAGGTCCTACAACATTGTACTATTTCAACAGCAAATAATGAAATACAGTGTTACAGCCTACTAATTTTTCAAATATATTTAAGTTTATCCTTCCAAGATGAAAGTACAAAATGAATATTATTGCCAAATTTCTGTTAGGTGCACAGGGAAGCTGAAATTGTATAACAAAACATTCAAAACGAATACAAAAAGGCTGCAACAGTTTGGTGATTTTCTTATGTGCTTGTAAACCTGAATCTTGATTTTGTAAAGAGCTATTTGGATCAATAGGTAAGCTATACACAGACTTGACTGTCTATACTGTAAAGCAATTATTTTTCTTCAAAAACAACCACAATGTGAGAGGACCCAATATTCCAGCTGCCAAAGCTCAGGTCTTATGAGAGGTAACACTATTAAACACTATTAAAGTTAATGCACTCATTCATAATTTATAATCATAATAGATAGTTCTATATTCTACAAAAATTTGATAATATTTTATAATAATTTACAAAGGGCAGCTTACAGTTCCATGCCCAACACTTGGCTAGCTCTTCATACAGTTTCTGTGCAGCCAAATTTATTCTCAGTGGAAAGTGATTTCATCCCAAATTACTTTTCTCAGCCTTCCTCATCTTGCAGTCTAGAAGTATTTATCTCTGATTACAGTTAAGTCTTTTTGTTTTCTTGAAAGTGCCAGGTATGACTTGCTGAGATTTAAACAGCTGAAACATTGAGTTAAGTGAAGCAACTGTACCCCAAACCTGCAGCAGCTCTGGCTATAGGGTGCTGCAAGGCAGGCACACTCCAGTGTGACTGTGCAGAGGCACTCCAGCTCCCTTCTAGTGCCTGTGCTCTTCTGACATGTATCAAGGCACAGGGAGTAGGGTGGATATTTTATTAAAGCCTGCTGCATGGATAATATATTTTCTGTTAGTTTTGAAGCAATATGTTAAGTTTAATACGTTACGGTCTCAGACAACTGTGGGGCTGTGGCAGCTCTGCTGCTGTTTTGTGGGTGGGATCTCCTCAGGCAAGCACAGTAACCTCCTGATCTGGTGCATCCTCATCTTTCTGCCAGCACAGGCACTGCTCAGAAAGGAGAAAAAGATTTCCGCAATGGTGATAAAACTGTGGGGAGAACAGACTCCATAGTCACCAAGAAAAGCATTGTCCCTCCCATAAGCACTGGAAGAACTAAGCCAGTTTAACTGATCAAGTCAGCAACTTGCACAGAAATCCAAGGAACCCACTGCTGATTGTTTGGTCAGATTAACACAAACAAAGTCCAAAAGCCAAATTATTACATTAATTCCAAAACAATATTGGTCTTATTTTTATTTTTTTAATCACTGCAGTAATCTGATTGATGTAAGTGGGTTATTCAGAGAAATAAGTGTTCAGATACTGTTCCACATTATACACTGTTACTTCTTTACTGCAGTAGAACCTGGGTTATATTTTTTCATATCTTCTTTGGACTTGCATGTTCTGTTGTTCCTTTCATCACTAAATGAAGATGGCAGTTGAGGAGGATGACAAAGATCCTCCAGGGTAAAAAAGAAAGATTAAAAAAGGTAGATGGACAAAGTTAGACATGTGTGGGTGGGAATAACATCAAAACAATCATACTTTTTTTAAATTAACAATGACACTTTTCAAATGTCATCTCATTTTTTAACTCTTAAATAATTTACATTGTAACCACTGTTCAGTCACCTACAACAGTGATCTGCATTTTAGCTAAGGGGGAACACACATGGAAGTACTCAGAGACTGTATGAATTAACCTCTCTCTCTTAATATGGGCAAAAGGAAAATAAATCTCAATTTTTTCATTTCTGATTATATGAAAGAACACACAAGTGTATTGCGATTTCTATTCCATGACTACAACACTTACCCATCCTATATAGCACATTAAACTTATGCTGAAGAAGATAGTGCAGAATTAACAGAAAAGAATGGTAGAGGAAATAATTATAACAATTCATACAGAAAATTAATTGTACTTCCTTATTGAATCTACCTTACCAACCAAACTTTGGATTCTACATTGGTCATATATCAAATAGCTGGGCTATAGCAAACTGTCACAAGTATTTTCTTCAATTCTTTAAACTTTATACATCCCTCAGTGATTCCAGCCCCACACAACCTCTTTGGTGGGCTTTGTGCTGCATGGTTTGTTTGGCTGCAAGTATTCATTGCAGGTCTATAGCCTTTTTCTTTTTTGTTTAAATGTGCTGTATTTCATAATTTAAATGAAGTGGCTTGAGAGCAAATACAGGCAAGAGGAAGTGCAGAATTAAAAATGGAAACTATGAATATTCCGTGTGCTGCTAGCATTTTGCCTGCAAGGACTCGACTCCTTTCATCAAAGCAGACCTGGAACAATTTTGTGATGAACTCTCAGGGAAATCAAAGGGAAAATTATTAACTCTCTGAACTCTTGTTGCATAGTAATACTCACTTGTTACTCAAGGATGCCTACTCTGTAGGAATTCGGTGAGCTTATGTTGCTCAAGGATAACAGAGGAAACACAGCTTGCATTATGTGGTGCCAAGTAATGAGTGGAGAATTGGTATGTGAACTGAAACAGCATCCTCTGTGGACCGGACAAATGAGATCCTGTCAAATGCCTGTGATCCCCTAAGTTAGCAGCCATCGCCACAGATCCCATGCTGACACCTGAGGTTTTAAACACTTTCATAGCCAGGGCTCCTAAGCATCAGGGGTTAGGTGGATGGCTTAACCCCATCCGCCTAACTGCAGATAAACAGAATCCCACTTCTTTTTAACTTGTTATTTTTGGCTGCCTTTGCCACCTTTTCTACTTATCCCATTCTCAGTGTAACTGCTGCCATGGCAACATACAACCTTGCTTGTTCCCAGCTGGAATGGCTAAAATGTAGATTCTTCTGAAGTCAGAAAGGACTTGTTCACTAGGTCAGCTGGTGGGAGGTGGTGGGCTAAGAAAAAAGTGAACAGATTTAGCATGTACCCAAGAGTCTTTATGTTGAGATAGTTTTCTTTTATTCTTCTGCAGTGTAGCCAAGAACCCTAAAGTATTGTAATTACAGGTATAGCATAGAGTTCATGAAGTCTTTAGCCTTTTTATTTTACTTATCTTCTTCAAGAGTTATTACAGGGAAGCCAGTCAAGCAAGATATTTCTTCATACTGAATGGAAAACACAGCTTCCTTTTCCCCAGTATTATAAATTTATATGAGCATAAACTTGTGAATATACATGTCTGTAATTACAAAAATAAAAACCAAAACCACACAACAAAAACAACAAGAGTAAAGAAAAGTTACTTGCATTGTATTGAATGATAAATGAATTAAATGTTAGGAAATGCCAAATATAAGACTACTTATCCCTAATTCTCTTTCTGATATATCTTTAAAATATTGGGCATGTTTTTGTGAGAACTTTCAATACATTTACAGATGGAGGCAAATTACTATTGAGATCCGGACTTTGAAGACTAAGCAATGCTTCTTTAAGATTACTTTTGCATATGTTCTGGTAGAGAAAAGGTAGAACTCAACATCGTTATATGCCAGAAAATCCTGATCATCCACTGTGCCACAACATCACTGTCTGATATCTGTCCAGGTGATCAGTTCTCTGTCCCTCAGCAACCAGACTTCCTTCAAAGAAGTCAGCCAAGGAAGAAGTACTTACATCTTGTAAGTACCTGGTGATTGCAAGACATGAAGATAAGTCTGGGCCCCTATCTGTCATCAATGAGAACCAGCCATCCCATTCAGTGGTCCTAGACTCTTGCTGTGGCCCAGCTTGGGGCGAGCTGGGAAATGGTCAAGAAATCCAGATAGTTCTCTTGTTCAGTTAAAGTGCAGTTCAAACGTTGTTCCTCTGTTACTATGGTTACCCTTCCCCAAAGTTTTGTTTCTCCCCCGTGTTGTCCCAACCCATTCTCCCGCCCCTTGGGCGGAGATCCCTAATCCCTCTCCACCCTCTCCTCCACCCCCTGGGCGGAGAACCCTCCTCACTCTCCCCTTTCCTCTAGAAACATCTACCCCCATTGGTGTGTCATTGGTCCCTATCCCTTAATCCCTCTGCTGTTATTCCCTGATTGGTCTTTGTATCCCAACTCCTCCCATGTACCACCCCCTGGCCCTCATCCTATTGGTCCCCTGCGTTCCTCTCCCATGGCATAAAAACCCCTGTCCAGCTGCTTTTGCGGTCTTTTCATTCAGGGACCACCCAGGGCCGAGGAAGCTGTTGGAATTCTTTGGCTGTACGGACAGGCACCGTACCGCCAGGTAGAAGGCAGCTCCCTGCAGGGGAGACTGCACCATCCAGAGGCTGGAGCACACAACTGGAACATCTGCAGTGGGACACAGTGGGCCTCGGGCAGCCCCTGCTGCGTCACTAGAGCAGCGCTGTTAGCTTCAGTTCACATGCTGCTTTTTTGTACTGTCTTGCATGAGGTTCTCCGGAGTGTTCTAGGATTGTAGCCATTGATAACATTCTCCTGGAAAAATTAAAGACATAGCCATGCCCAACATGACTCAGCTCAGCCAACCTGTGTGAAATTTCACCATGGAAGGAAATGTGCTACTCTCACCTGCAGAGGTTTCACATGCCCAATTACAAAGTCTTAGATTGGAGCTATCAGAGTTTCTTAAAGCAAAGACCACAAGGAATCCTTTATGTGATCTGAAGAGTGAGACTTCCTGACAGCTTTTTTCTTAATGATTAGTGGAAACTTCCTAAACACATTCAGAAGCTGATCAAAGTGTATAACAATTTTGTGGCAATAGCTGTAGCTGTGGTTTAGAAAACTAGAATTTTTTTGTAGCGATTGTACTAGTTTGGCTCAAGGACTGTTAAATGGTATGCAGATACCTAGAAAAATAATGATGGAGATCAGTGCATCTCTGGAGATGGATGGTGAGATCAAAGGATGTAAGGTCTAACATTGGAATTGCCCGACATGCTCCAAGCCATGTGATGGGAAATAGACTTTGTAGCTCTTCAGCTTGTTCAGCATTTCCTTATAATAGTGTCTACCTGGTTCTTATTCCTATAAAGGAGATATCAAACATGCTCACTTCTCTTGGCATATGTCTGGAAAGGCTGTGACTTTTTTTTTTTGAATCCTCTATATTGTGAATAACATTCACAATCTCAATTTCTTAAATGGATTTCCATAATTTCTTTTGCTGTTTCAGCACTTTTCCCCAGGGCTCATTTTTTTTCCTCCATACAACTGTTGAACTGAGACTGCAAAATCTTGGGTTTGTGATTTTATATTTAGTTTTCCTACTACCCGTTACTGTGAAACCACTTTCTGATATGTCTTCCAATTTTAGCTTAAGGTTTTTCTTCCTAGTATGTCCCAGAAAGTAGATCTCTCCTGCTCAACATAGGTACTGAGTGAATGAGAGAACAAGAATGTTTTGGTGCTTTAATTTTTTCACTCAGTTCTGGAGAGTATCAGCATAGTTTTGGTTAATGCAGTAGCCCACCAGGACATGTCAAGTACTTTCTAAATTACTGCAAATGAATTGAGAAATCAGGATTTATAGGAACTCTTAAAAATACAATTAAAACAATTCTGCAGGGTCTTAGAATGTGAAAGCAGAGGGGGGGAAAGGCACAGTTAGATCTATAGTGTTCCTGAAGCAGGACACCAGCACTTTGGTATTCGTTTCTCATTTCATCACAGGCTTTCAGTGAAACCCATGTGTAGGAGATTCATTTTTTATACTTCATCTTCTCACTTCAAAATAGGAATAATATTTCCTTTTGCAAATACTTTATTTCTCTTGTGCATATTGAATGTAAATTTATTTAGGGACAGGATAGTTGCAGTCATCTGCAGTGCTGATGTGTACGGCAAAGGCCATGGAGAGGGAGGGACCTTTGGGAAGTTCATTATTGTAGAAACCTCTGTTAGGAATGAATCATTCAATAAATACTTATTGACTATACATATTGACCCCTTTAGATATCTACTTTTAGCTGGAGTTCAGTCTCAAACAGGTGTCTGTGTAAAATACAGCAGAGCATATATGTGACTTTATCTTAATTCCTATTCTGAACAGATGTGTGACTTACTATATTTGAATCTACTTAAAGCAGCAAGGTTTCCTCAAGAGGATGATTCACGGAAACATCTTGTCACAAAGGTCTTGATCTTTTCTTCTGTTCTTTTTTATAATTTTTTTTTTCTTTGCTTTGGTTTTTTTTGGTGTCTTTTTTTTTTTCTAATCTTTTTTAAACTGCAGGAGAAAATGACTGATTATGGCTGTTAAAGTGCTTTGTCTGCTTGTGGTTAATTAGCAGGTGTCATTTCCGTGAAGTAGTGTGAATTATTCTAATGTAAGGGCAAAGCTTGAAAATGATGAAGTTATTCAACTTGTTTACACACAGCAGCAGACAAACTAACTTTGCCTAATTATGATTCTACTTTTACAGAGTTGAGTTTAGAGCTCAGTCCTAATGTTTACTGGATTTGTTTTCTGCTTTGGAGAAAATGTGGAGAATGAGCAGATACATTTTTCAAACTAAAAGAAAAAAAATCCAAAATAGATAAACAGAGAAAGATTATAAGAACAGACCAAGCAGGAGAGGAAAATAATAATTCTATCAATACAACTCTACTAATAAAATTGTACTTACAAAATAATAATTTGCCATATTCTGAATGCAGTTCTTTTAAATGACTAAAACTTTTATCTTCTAAATGTATTTGCAACCATCTTTTTGAACACTGCATAATATCATGCATTTATCTGTACTGTAGCTATGCATTTCTTCTAGCTGAATAATCTTCTAAAATATGTGAAAAATAGCAGTTGTTTAAATGACAAGAAGGTGGTTTAGAAACTTTACAATCTCCTTCCTCAAAGTCAGAAACTCTTAAGATCATCTGTCTCACTGTCCATCTATCTATCTATCTATCTATCTATCTATCTATCTATCTATCTATCTATCTATCTATCTATCTATCTATCTATCTATCATGTGATAGGTTTTCTTCTTTATTAATATAATTGACTCAGTCACTGACTTTTCCTCAGACCCAGCTTCTCAAGGCTGTATTTTCTGGAACTGAAAATCCCAATCCCATTCCCTTCTTCCTTTTAAATTTCCATTTCTTCGTTGGCATTTCATGTGCTCCTTTCTCACTAAATAAAATGATCTCCTGCAGCAAATGAAGAGCTATTTAGCTCCCTCCATGTTTTGTCCAGCGTGTTGCTTTTCTGTACTAACATTCACCTCAGAGGTGAAAAGGCTGCAATATGCGTTGCAGTAATCTCTTTTACTCTAAAATGTGGTCTGTTTTAAAATGGGCCATGAGGAATTAGGTACACATTGACAAATGCAGTCAGATACGCAATTTTTTTCCCAGAGCTTGAAGAATGTCTGATACAAACCAGGTTTGACTCTTTTTAGCTTTTTCCTTTAACATAAAATACAATGTTCTACATAAAATAAATGTTGCTTAGAGAGAATTCTGTGTTAGCATGTTTTCCACTCTGTCCCCTTGCTGATTCTAGTAACAGATGGAGAGCTCTCCATGAAGCTTTTAGCCTTCCTCTAACACGGCCATCGAAGATACAGCTCCTGTGCTTGTGATCACAAGTTAATATCTATTGATTGCTGCTTCCTTAGGGCACATTAACTCTTCAGGACAGATAAGGTCTCCTATTTCTTCTGTGGGGACTGAGCTCTGTACCAGCACACAGGACAAGATTGCCTTGTGTCAGAAGAGGTCTCTGTCCAAACAGACAAGACAGTGAGTGGGTGTGACTCTTGGAGGCAACATAACAAGTTAGTGTTAGAGGAACAGAAAAACCAAAGGGTGGAATTAATCTCAGTTGACTTTAGATGACTACATCTGAACAAGTTGCCCAAAGTTCTTTTACAGTTAATAAACAGAAATAAGCAGAGAGTAGCTGACCTATATTAGATTTCTACTTTTATATTACATGCAACAGACCTGCATAAACTTTGGGGGTCTTTTCTTAACAAATGCACCTTTCCTTCCTTATCTAAAGTTTCTTTTGCCAAGCAAGATATTTCTTTTAAGCTTACTAATGGTAAATCCATCAATAGTCTGTCAGACAAGCTACCTGCTGAATGTAGAGTAGCCAAACTGTTCTGGCAAATCTTTTACTGAATGTACATTGATCATTCCCTTTTCCATCTCCTGCTCGATTTCTAACAAGCAGGAATTAGAAACATACTGGCCACAAAAATGAAAAATGGGTTGAGCAGAATTTTTGTAAACATTTTTAAACAACCAAATCTTTGCCTTCAAAATATCGGCAGAATTATAAAGAGTTTTCTTTACAAGAAACTAAAAAAAGCACATTTGGAATCGGCTTCTTAATAAACTAAACACCAAATTAATTTCACAAGAGGCCCTTTCTGTGTAAAGCTGCCTCTTTCGCTGTGGTGCTGGTGATAAGTATTCTTTTAACATGGAAATTACCACTGTGGAACTGCCAGTATGCGATCTCAGATCACTCTTTTGGCTTTGAAATTCAAACCTAATAGAAATCCTGCCAAGTTATTCAATGCTAGAATCCAAGAAAACTTAGCCCCATGTTAAGTAATTGCTAATCAAGAGCTATCCCTAGACACCTGAATGGGTGGATTCCACAAAGAAAAGAAAGGAGAGGTGCCTTTGCAACTTTGCTCAGTTTTCTGCCCAGCTGCAGCAATTTTGTTCTAAAAGCAGTCAAAAAAGAATAAAGTGAAGAAAGCAGCTGTATGGGATTATAGGCACATTTGCAAGATGCTCCATGTGTGGGTTTTTTTCCCCCCTTTAAATGCAGTGTGAGTGCAGTGTGACTAATTATACCAGAGAGGAAAGCAGAAGCTCTCTAGTTAAAGTATTTGGGTAATCATGTTTACTGCAGGGAAAGTACGCCTGCATTAAATAAGTCAAAACACGGTGCGTAAAATGTGGAATGACTTTGTAGGCACTGCAAGAGAGAGGAAGATGCAGAAATAAGTCTCATTTGTCCAACTAGAAGCACTACCAAAAAAGATAAACCATCTGCTTCAACTAACTCAGCTCCTCTTGAAAAATGCTATTTGAACTAAAGGAGGTTTAAACTTTTTTTTTTTTTTTTTTTAAAGCAAACAAAAACATACAGAATAAAACCCCAAAAAAACTTGTTAGCCAGCATGTTTCTAACTGATTCAACAAAAATGATGCTATCTGCAATTTGATGAAGAGGTGAAAAGGACTGTTTCTGCCCCTTCCATGTCCAAGTTTGTATTTCTTTGATGTTATATCACACAGCAAATGCTTAGTCAGGGACCCAGATTCCTTCAGTTACTTGTCCTTCAAATCCATCTTAAAATACTCCTTTGCTGTGATGCCTGCCAGTGACTGGCAGTGGTTCAGCAGCCCAATGTGTCGAGATCACCCTCTTCTCTGGTGCTCAAATGTGGTTTCCCCGTGCTCTGCCTCTGTCTGCTTGTCTGCATCCACCTGCTACTTTCTCTCAGTTAGACTGGTAGCTGTTCAAAAATGTTTTCCACTAGCTGCTAGTAAGGCAGAAAAAACAAAAGGGCAATAACCACATTTGGGGCTTGTTTGGAGCAAAGTTGGAAACACAGAGAGCATGTCACTGAAGAAACACTTGGCTTCAGGATTAAATCTAAATCTGTCCGTTTAGTCCTGCAATCAAGGATCCTGAAAGAGGTAGAGGAACAACTCCTGGCCTTGTTGTTTCTTGGTACATCTTTCAATAGCAGAGAAATCGTAAGTGAAAAGGTTGGGGCGATATTTAAAAGGGCAAATGAAGTGACCTGGATAAGCATAAGCTAGCTGGCCTGAATCTAATTCTGGGCTAAATAATGAAAACATATGTGGATAGAATTGAGCAAGAATTCATAGTAATACAATATTTAGGATTTTACATCAACGTATTTTTATGGAAGGCAATATATGAGAACAAAAGGGATTTCATTATTTGACTGAGATTATATTTTGGTTGACACAGACAATTGCATAAATGCAATATAGTTCCCTAATATATTTGGGATTTCTGATTTAAGTTTCTGATATAAAAAACAAAAAAGGCATACATTATGTATATTGGAAACCAATACAGCAAGAGACAGTGAGATGATCTGAAGTATGGAAATGATGTCATGAACAAATTACAAATGGAGGATTTATTTTCCCCTGGAAAAAAAAAAGCAAAGCTTATGAACAAATACTTATCAATTCCTGGGCTTTGTATTATCTATAGGACTATAAGGTATCAGTAGGAGGTTTTGGAAAAGACTGTAGAGGATTCATTCAAGAATTTAGTCTCTGATTTCTCAGAAGGGATGAAAGATGATCTGCTTTACTCTGGGCTGGTGCAGCCTCACTGAGTCCTGGGGGCAGTTCTGGGTGACACAATATAAGAAAGGTATTAAGCTGTTAGAGAGAGTCCAAAGGAGAGCTATGGAGATGGTGAAGGGCCTTGAGGAGAAGCTGTGTGAGGAGTGGCTGAGCTCACTTGGTCTGTTCAGCCTGGAGGAGACAGAGGGGAGATCTCATTGCAGTTACAGCTTCCTTGTGAGGGGAAGAGGAGGGGAAGGCACTGATCTCTTCTCTCTGGTGACCAGGGACAGGACCTGAGAGAATGGCCTGAAGTTGTGTCAGGGGAGGTTTAGGTGGGATACCAGGAAAATGTTGACACAGAAAGGGTGGCTGGGCACTGGAACACTGGAACTGGCACTCCCCAAGGAAGTGGTCACAGCCTCAGTCAGACAGAGTTCAGTAAGCTTTTGAACAATGCTCTTGGGCAGGTGGTGTGATCCCCATCTTGGTCCTATGCAACGCCAGGAGTTGGACTTTGATGATCCTTGTGGGTCCTTCACAACTCAGAATATTCTGTGATTTTATGATAATCTTAATTATTCTTTAATTATTCTTTAAATGCCAAGTATTCTTTAAATTTGAAAATCCAGTTCTGTTTATTTAGAGAAGAAAGGCAGAACAAAACCCAGTAGCTGCAACGTCATATCAGACAAGTTCTAGATTGAAATCACATACAAATCAAAAGGGGGAGAAAAAATAAATATGCAAATAAAAGACCAAATGAAGAATTGACCATATGTCAATATCCTGAAATCAAAACTACCTGGAAGTTATGTTGTAAACATTTGTTTTTCCGTAGGGATAAACAGGTGAAATTTTACATTTTGATTAAGGCATAATGGAAGGCATAAAGCAAATTCGTGTTTATAACACCAAAAATATAAATTAGTTCATTGTTACTTTCACTAAAAATAAGGATTTAGATAGTAGATTTACAACTCCATTTTTAGATACAGGTTTGCAAGAAATTTCATTGCTCATTTGATAGGAGGTGTTGCAAGTCATGTTTAGATTGGTAAAAATGTGCTTAAACATCTCTCAGCAGTAAGGATTATCATGACAAAACCTGAAAAAGAAAAATTTCAGAATAAAATTTCAGAATAATATTTTATATTTGTCATATAAGGAAAAAAAAAACCAAAAAAACGGAGAAAAAATTTGTTTCTCATATTAGCAGAATAAATCTTTTTTGACCATAACCACATTCAAGCTTTTAAGGTTATTTTGACATATTTTCAAACTGATAAAAAGAAAAATCTTTCTTTTTCATTCATTTAGTTCCTGGATGTCCTACTCCTCTCACAAACATATCAAATACATTTTAATTGAGAGCTAGGTCTTAAAAGAAAAAACATCTTGCTGTAACAGTTTTCACAGGCTGAAAACCACAACCCTGACCAGCTGTAGAGGGGACAATAAATAACCTATTTGTGATATTAAGGAAGAAAATCAGTGACAAGTTTTCAACTGCAGTCATTGCTTTACATCTGGTTATGTTTCCAAGTATACCTTTCTGTTTTAAAAGAAATCCTTTACCCATAATATAATCTTATATTTTTTTTCTCCTACAGAAGAAAGCTTAGTTTCCAAAAACATATGAGTACGCATGTTAAAATACAATATTAGCATGCTAGATATATGCTGAAATTCACCAGATTGTACATAAATATCTCCTGTGGCTTATTTGGACAATGCTTTTGGACAATGGTCTCTTGCAAAATGTTAAGAAAAATATGGGCAGTTATGTCCAGACCTCAGCAAAAGCAGCTGGGCTCCAGCCCTGCAGCACATTCACAACAAAAAACATAAAGTTTCACATATTATAGACTGGAATATATTCTCAAAGAACCAGCTTGTCAAACCTTCCTCATATGTTTTTGCTGACCTTACTCTTTGTGGTGTGATTATAAGGAAAAGAGGCCAGTTGAGGATGGAGAGAGGCAATAAAAGGTTCTTTCAATCCATACTGAAAAATGCCATGATGGGCTTCTGGAGCCATAATGCCCAAACTCCAGTACCCCACATCATGACCACATTGTTATAATGGTCTATCAGTAGATGAGAAAAGTACACAGCTGGATAAAAGCTCTCTGATGACATTTGGCACGTGGATATGCATGGAAAGTCAAGGCAAAGAGCAATGCCAAGATTCTTAACAATACTCGCTATGTCCGAAATGAGAAAGCAGGAACATACATACATAAAAGGATTAGCTTCCTTGCAATCTAGTTCTCAGCTAGGAATACTGTTTTTCTCAGGCATTCAACCAGGAACACAATGCAAAATGACTCCTCCAGCATGGAGACAGAATTTGGAAGTTTCACAGAGCAAAAATATACTCTGTTTCATATTGAAAACACACTGTGCAGAAAAACCATGTAATTCTGTAGTGCAGAGAATTGAAATCTGAAGCCCAATAGGAATTGTGACTTGGTTCCAAGAAAGCGCGGGTGGGAAAAGGAAGGCATTTCTGAACTGCATATCTGCCTAAACAATGCAGCAAGAATAACATTCTTTTGATATCTGCAGTGCTGTTAACATAAATTTCTCGGGTTTTGGGGTTTTTTTTCTGTTCACTCAGTAAGATTCTGTTACAGGTTATGTTTAAAATGTACTTTGCTGCACTGGCAAAACATAATCAGGAGAAAAAAACCAACCCTGTCTGGTCGACATGAAGGCTGGACAAAAATTGACAAGTTTAACTGGGATGATCTTTCTTAAAACCTATGGTATCTACATGGTGGTGATCAGACACTGTACTTCATGGAGAATGACTTTCTCATCTAGCCACCAATCAAGAATCTCTTCTTACTGTAAAATATTTTTTAACAACAGTTTTCAAGCCGCATCTGAAGAAAAAGACTCAGGTTTTGTGTGGAAGAGACCCAAATGAGAGAAGATACACCTGTGCAATGGGCAGTTCTAGATTCAGATTTCTCCTCCAACAGCTTCGGAGCAGAAATATGAGCCTACAACTCGCATGTACTGAGTCCTATAGTCACCTAATTTATTGGGTCCATCCTACTCCCTTGTTTCTGATTTCCTTCTTCTATTTAATCTAAAAGACAGAAAACAGCCTAAATTTTATCACACTTACCCGTGAGACTTACCACAAAGTAAGGAAAGTTGCACCACTGGGATATTCTTCATGAGATAAGAGCCATGTTAGAAAATAATAAAAAAAAAAGATGACTGTATAAACAGCTTTGAATCATAAACAAAGCAATTCACCTTGTACAGTATGCAGACATGTTGCTAGCAGATTATTTTTACAACACTGAGAGGATTAAAAAAGGGAAAACCTATGACTAATTTTGTCCAGATAATTTTATATTTACTTTATACAGGTTTATTCATATAGTCAAAACCCAAAGAGGATTACAGCTGCAAAAGTCAACTTTGCAGCACATGGAATGGACAGGAAACATTTGATGTACAGCTGTTTGATAAAGAATTTACTTTAATTCCTTACCTTTGTTCTTTTTACCTCCTTATTTACCTCCTTATTTACCTTCCTTACCTTTGTTCTTATTACCTCATCTTTTTCTGAGGGAACAAGCTATAATAATTCAATATTTTTTCTCAAAATAGTGTCAAGCAAGGTGAGCAAGGAGGCATTCACATGCCCCGAGTCTCAAGTTCCTGTTACAGTCACTATAGAGGAAGAACCATCCCCAAATCAGTTTCATGCTGAAGTTAGAGACAGACATGCACTGAAGGTGTCTGTGTTCATCTACTAAAGCAGGTGCCAGTAATGATTAACTTATGATTAGACATCCAGATGCTTAGACCTCTAAAGTAAGGTGAGATTAATCTAATTGACGGTGTCCACCCCTAAAGGGCTACCTTTAAATGACTTCCCTGGGCCTGCAGGTGTTTGGGGTAGTGACAGAGTCTTGTAAGTTAGTGAAAATTTTACTGATTCACCCCAAGATTTTCTTTCTCTTGTCCAAATTTCTAACTCTGGGGATAGCCATAGCAGACAACACGCCCTCCTGCTGCATCAGTTCATCTCAGGTGTCAGGTCTGCTTTCAGCACTGACTGGGGCCGAGTCCTCCTGGAAAACAAGTGTTTGATTGTGTAGCTCTAGGTGGGAAGAAAGCCTGGGGAGAAGCAGAAAGGAAAGGATTCCTTTCACCTCTCATCTGCTTATGTGTGTGCTTCTGTAATGCTCTTCTACAAAGCCAGCTGAAAAGAAAGGAATGCGTGTGACACTATTTTGACTTTTCTGTGAGTCAGCAGCTACTGGAGAAATTTATATCTATTGCAGAGAGTTCTTTTAAGTGAAAAATCTGTGCTAGTTGAGAATGCATCAACTTACATTTTCTGGGTCTGTTCTTGTACCCTGCCCAGGCAATCACTGCTGAGGAGACAGGGTATTGGGTCACTTGGTCTGACCCAGCACAGTCAGCCATTAATATAATGCTATTAATTACCATGAATAGCAGCATATTTTTATGGCAATTGCTGGCAGCAGAGAGGTGATAGGGCTCAGGATTCTGTGGCTTTCTGCAGGCTTGAAGGGAGTAAATGCTGATGCACACAGAGCTGACACCTTCTGCTCCCCTGCCCTGTCCCCCTGCCCGACCTCCTTGCTCCAGCATTAGCCTCCAAACTCACACAGTCTCAATTGCCATCTCCTGCTGCAGTCAACCACTGCTTCCACCACAGGTTTCCCATCCAAGCTCCAGCACCAGCACAGTAATGCCAGTACTGAGTTCCCAGGCCCAAAATCACTCTCAGCTGTAGCTTCTGCACCCAGAGGCCATGACTGTTTCCTTGCTGCTTTTACCAGACTGCTCCCACACCAGCAGGAGAGCAGCATTTACACAAAAAAAACCAACCAAAAGAAGTCTTTCCTAGTGTATAGTAAGTCCTGCTGCAGATGTTGGAGGTTGTCAAGCTATGTGGGTGACTGGACTATAAACAATGTCCATGGAGTCCTTAGTGTCTTTAACTACAGTCCAAGATTTATCCAGTGGGAATCTATGAATTTACTGTGTATAGTGGGATTTGCATACCACCCTTCTTACTTTTATTACGTCTTCAGTCAGAAGAGCTAGTTGTTACAACATTTGTTTAAAGTCACGATAATTTACCTTTTATTTTCCTTTTTTTTACGCTAAGGAAAAGATGAAGACCCAAACCTAAAAGCTTTGGTCACACTAGGGTTCCATTACAGGGACATTTTTCAGATATACAGCTATTTAAAGCACAGAAATTTTCACAGATCTAAAAGGGCTTTTTTCCTAATCCTGCCTTCAATACTCCTAGTTCCAGTTTATGTGAATTTGACCAACAAGCCTTAAGAACTATTTGTTGTTCATGGTAAAAATCATTACATTTTATTTTTTTCAAGTTCTGAAAAATAGGTACATACTTTGATTAGAACTTTTCAAAATTTTTTGTCTTAAGGAGACCCTCAAGATTAGAAATTTCAGCCCAAATAAGTCAGTCTTTGGAAATCATTAAGCAACCCAAGCCAGGGTCAGAAAATGATACATTTCAGGCTGTCTTAAAAGGCAGTGTTACCAGCCACTACTATAATTTTATGAGATAGGATTTGAAGCTGAGTTTTTCCCTAAAACTGTTGTGATGAATAATCATGTCTGAGAAGAGGAAACGGAAATTACAATGGTTTCCTTGCTGGAACTGATCCATTCGCAATAATTTATGCTTTACCCTTGATTTCATCCAGTGATATCAGCCTTCCATCAGTCCTATCCACCACAGCTTGAAAAATCCTGTTTCAAGTGAATCCCATTCAAACCCAAATGGCGAGGCCAGGTGTTCGCCTTAAGAGCAGTAGCTTTAGAATTCCCAACTTCTCCTTTCAGAAAGCCCTGCAGAAAACAGACCTGTTATTATTGTTGTTGTTATTATTATTCAAAAATCGGTTCTGAGAAATACTTTAAATAACAGAGGAAAGCAAAAATGCTAATCCTCTTACATAACACAAATCCCAGATGGCCTTGTGTGGAGGGGAGGAAGATGCCATAATAGCAGTCACCATTATCAACTGAGCTTGGTGACAGATGTTAAAACGATGCAAGTGCTTGTGCTCACTCACAGAACTTCAGTAAGGTTTTTCTTGTCATATTTATCACAGAAATAATTACAAATAAATAGAAATTCATATGGAAACAAACACTAATCTTCACTGCAAGTGTACAGCTCATTCTGAATAATACCTCAAGTAGAGCTGTTACAGTCTCCCCATTTATATTTCTCCTCCTTATCTAGAGAAAACTGCCACAGCAGCATTAGTGTCCTGTAGTTCTCAATCCCTAATCTATAGAATATTCTAACTGTAGCACTGATTACTAGTGATACCTATACTAGTCCCATCACCTAGTGCATCACAGACTGCTTCTACATCAGTGTAGAAACAGCTTTCTTTCTCTGGCCCTAAATTGTTTCAAATTTATGGCTGGTCTATGTGACATAAAGAGTGCACAGCTGCCCATTTCCCTGAGCATTTTGTTACAGGGATAACCTTGTATTTAAGGATGACAGGGCTGCAGTAGAAGGTTGAGGAGGTACTCATCTGCCAGGAGGCACCATTTACTTTAATAAAACATCCTGAGATCCTGGACAGAAATGCTCTCTTAGAAAATCCACTGTTCAGGAACGGAAACATTTGTATTAAATAGTTTCATCCTGCAGTTTCAGTGGTCTGTGTTCAGAGTGCATGAGGGACCAGTTTTGCTCAGACCTTGTCAGCTCTCGGAGTAACATCACCACAAAGCAGGCACCAAACAAAAGCAAGCAGAACACATTGTATATGATGTTACGAACGAATTCAGGGACAATCTGAGGTCAACATGAGAAGCCTTCTTATCTACCTCTCTTGGACCCTCTCCCATTCTCATAATTGTGAAACCACTGTTTCCTGTCCTTTTCCCAGGGATTCATGAGAATGACAGAAGTTTAACCTGTTGCACTTCCTCAGGCACAGGTGCTCCTCAGAGCACCGGAGGAGCTGTTGCCCCACAAGGCAGTGAGGGTCAGCAGCTGCCCCAGGAAAACTAGGAACAGTTTCACAGCTGTCCTGCCCCTTGGAAATATCTATTCAATGTGTTACTCCATACCTACTTCATCTCTGCCATTTCAGAGTTGTGTGTGGAGGTGCTAAACCATCTGCACTAGGGGCAAAAAACCCCTAATCATCAGTGGAGGCTGAGCTCTTATTCCTTGCTCCTTCCTACAGCAACCATGAATATCAGGATACCAGCCTTCCAGTTATGTATTGGTCTACGTATACCCAAATGCAGAAAATGATTTATTAATATATATGTTCAAGATTCATATCTGTACAGATCAAGAAAACACCTGAGAAAGTAGTCTCACTAGTTCATGATTCTTGGCTTGTAGAAATGAGCTGTTCTTGAAATTAAATCACAGTTTCTCACCTTCCATATCCTTTGTCTGCCCATTACAACAATCACAAATCAAATGCTCCCAAGTACCAAGGCAGAAGAACAATTTAGGGACAGAACAACAGTCTTATTCAGTAAGGTACGCGGAGTACAACCTTTTTGCTGCTCTTCTCATGTCTCCTACTTTTCTACATCTCTTTTGGTTTCTGCAAATAAACATAGTGCAGTACTCCTTTTTGGGAAGGGATGCCTTCAAGGGCTCAGCAGGATTATGGCAGCAGGCTCCCCACTGAGGTGCTATTCAGCCATGAGGGTGACTTTAAGAAGAAAGATCATAATCAGAAAGGAAACAGTGAATCTCCCTCATTTTTCTGAAAAGCCCAGAAAAGGCTTATGTTCAGCTTTACTTCATCTTCTCTTGCAGAGCAATAATTTATTCCAACTACAGTGTAAATTTCTCCTCAAAGAGTTAACTTATGAAAAATGATCATGAAAGAAAATGCCCATTTATACTGAAATTATAGAGAAGTCTCTTGTCTTTATCAAGTCTCAAGTGTATTTGCACTTAAAAGCTTCCCCCCGCCCCCCTTTGCCAACTAGAAACAATAGTGCAGGTGCATTGCCCTTCAGTGAACAATGTATTTATCCTGGGAGGCAGGAAGTTGGTTTCACACCTGTTTCTTCTTTTTATTTGTTCTTGGCCTGGCTAATTTGCCGAATGTCATGATTGGTACAGCTGAGGCTGTCAGAAAGAATTACCACTTTGTAACATGACGGCCTAATTCTGGCAGTTCAGATTTTACAATGATTTGCCTTTTGTTCTTTCTTTCAGTAGTGGTCTGTTTTCTGTACTGCACACAAACTGAATCTGATCGGTAGTAACAGAAAATTTAAGAATAAAATAGGCTGCTTTATTACATTACTGTCCCTTTTGTATATTATATTATAAAGATTCTAAAGACAATGAGGTTTAAATCACTGATATGATAAAAACGTGTCATGCCATGGGCTGAAATAAATAAAATTTTGCAGGAATTCATGACCTAGACTTGGAAATTTTTTTTGTCAGAATTCAAGAACTACTGAAAATTGAGAGGTACTCTGTTATCACATGAATATTAAAGTAGCAAGATGTGGTGGATATTTCATAGCCACATATTGGTTTAGATTTTGACTTTATGATCAGTGCTTTATTTTTTTAATCTAAATCTAAATGGGCACTTTCAGGAACAGCATTATCCTATTGATGACATTTAAACCGCAGCTGAGAGCTTAGAAGTGTTATCTATTAGTAAGTCAGCTCAACATAAGAAAGAACAATTATGTAGTTAATGCATAAATTTATGCAATTAATTTTGCTTTGATTTAAACATTTTAAGAGTGATACATCTCTCTTAACATCCTATCCCAACAAGGACACCACTTCCCAGCTTTTCTGTTTACCTCTGCACTGCAGACCTTTGAGAACTTCCACTATGTCCCAACATGTCCATGTTTCACAGAGCGTAGGGCACCTGCAGGCACAGCACCCACCACCCCACAACCCTTCCAGAATTCACCACCCTGGACTCATCCACAACACATGTACCACCAGCACCAATAAGCATTCATTCTAATCTTTTGGTAGCAAAATTGATTAGCTAAATCTTGGAAGGGTGGGGATAAAGAGAGAGGGAGCAGGATTGGGTCATGGCAGGATCACCAAGATGTAGCCTTTTCTCATAAGTCACAGTGCTGTGACCAGAATAAATATGAGAGACTTCTCAGCTCCTCTATAGTACAGAAGCACATTTTAAACACTGCAGGACACTTTACCAAGGTCAAGCCATCTTTTTTAAACTTGTATGGGATGTATATATCATGAGCATGCCCACATGAAACCACATCATCCCATAGACACATACACACATAGAGGGCTGCTGATTTCACACTGAAAGGCCCCCTAGACAGCCCTTTGGGAGGAAAGGGTGACAGATCTAGAGAAGCAGAAGGCTGTTTTCTGGATCCTTCCTTCAGAGGATCATTAGCTTCACTAATGCAGCTACATCAGACATTTATAGAGATGGGGCTTTACAATTCCAATTTAGCAAATCTTGTATTACTTTCATTTTCAAGGAGCTTCTGCAAGGCTGTTCTCCATCTGCTTCATCCTTGACAGGATTTATGTCAACTCAGGCATCATTGCCATGTTCCATAAGAATACCATATCCAGCCACTCCAAGACTATCAAAAGAACAGACTTCCCCTGCAATCTTCCATTGAATCTCTCTGGGTTTATAGTAATCATACAGTAATGCTTCCTGACTGTAGGCCAGCTGCATACATTGTCTTCACCAGTCATGCTCATATTGCCAGTCTATTCCAAATCTCTGGCACTGTCCTCCTTTTGTGACTAACAAGGATCAACATAACTTCTTATGTCAAGCAAAATACCAATATCTGCATCTCAAGCCAACCTTACAACCCAAACCAAGAATTTTTGCTTGCTGCTTATGCCCTTTTGACCATTTCACCTCTAGACACCAATGTTTTCAGGTTCTGACAGACATTTGTCACGGTGCATTTGGTTGGCTTGGGACCTTGTCAATGAGAAGAGTTTACTGCTTGTGTGGAAAACGTCATCAAGATGCTTTCTAGACACTTGACTAGAGGAGAATGGAGCCCTTATAAGCTACACAGCCTCCAATAAGACCATACAGCCCAGAGGATTCCTACCCAGTCCAGTGGCAAGTTTGTGTATATTATATACTAAAGTTTTCTGGACCACCAAGGATATGTACATATATTTTGGATTCACCATACATTCCTCACCTATCCTTCAACAGCATAGCTTATGAGAGAGTAGCAGATTCGGGATTAGTCTTTTTCCTGTTCTGCCCATATCCTTCTTCCTGCTTTAGAAAGCTTTTTTATAGACCTTCCCTCCACCATTTTTTCCCTCTACAAACAATAGATTCCTTTTCCTCATTGATATAAATTAACATAATTTCTGGATTGCCCTATCACCTGACACTTAAAATACCTAACAACAGTTTGTACTTAGTCTCTTCTTCTTTTGTCACAAACAACAGCAAAGAAATAGAACTCAGAAGTCCTCTTTCCTTTCCTTTCCCTCTATTCCCTCCACTTTCATAGAACACAGTACATCACACATCAGCCAAAGAAACATACACCAACATCCACAAATTGAGAATGCTAGAGAAATGAGAGAGAATACTTTCTAATGTCCATTACATTTTTCTAGCCCTGGCCCAACATTCTCCTGTGAAAAACAGGATCCATACTGGGTGAAAAACTTTCCTCCACAAAGGAATAGTGAGTGGCCCCCTGAATTTATGTTTAGTGAAAAGTAAAATACTTTTTTTCTACCTGACAGAGTTGAGAGAGCTGCCAAGTGCTAATAAATGCAAAACTTTCTTGGTATCATAAAAAAAAAAAAAAAAAAAAAAAAAATTAAGTTGTCAAGTAATTACACTATTTGCTGTTTGTCCATGTGAAATGTATTGGCCCCACAGAGAGAGACTGCTGGGCACAAGGACATCTTAGGTCAGCAGCCTGACCTGGAGATTGTCCAGCTGCACCCACCTCTTCTCAAAGGACAAGATTAGAGACCAATCTGCCCTACTGAAGGAGTTCAAGAGAGCAGCACTTCAGTCACAGTCTTTAGCTAACCCTCCCTTATTGAGGTCTTCTTAGTCACAGTCATAATTTATTTGGGTCATTTAGAACAGATTAAGTGCACACAGAAGCTCTTTTAAGGCCACAGATGGAGACAGATTAGTCAAAGGAAGATAGACATCTGACAAACAATCTAGTAATAATGCATCTCCATAAAAGAAGAGCAAGCAAGTGAATGTCCAAATTATTGGCTCCCTTTCCATGTGCTTGAAGAAATGTCTTCTCTGTAGTCTGAAGAGACAAAAAGGAAGAGAAAACCACAAAAATAAAAAAACCAAACAGCCAGGGAATCCCAGTTTGTCCCAGGATAAAAATGAAAAAAATCCCTTATTTCTTCTAACCTTTCTTAGAAGAGTAACCCAAACTGAAGAAAATGCTATAAATTTTCAGTCCTACCTACAGGAATAACTCCCAGAAACTTTTTTACCTGTCTGCTCTGGAAGCAGACCAGCTGCATGTGGGTGGCACATTGATGGCATTGAGGGCACTGTGTTAATGCTTCTGCTCTGTGTTCAGCAGGTCCAATCTACCACCTTGGTTTGGCCATAGCACAAAACCCCTGGTGAGCTGGCTCCCTCGATGGCCACCAGTGCAGAAATGCCTGCCACCATGGCAGGGCAGCTGTGGCACAAGTGTAGAGTCAGGAAAATCTGACAAGGTCTTATTCAAAGAGCCATTTACCATCAAAGATTGGTTTTACCATGGGTGTACCTCTCTCCATACATAACAGGAGTACTAAAACAAGACTGGGCATTCCTCATGGAATTGTTGTCTATCACTCTTCCCATCCTTGTCTTTCATGATTTGGATTATGTTATCCCAGGACTTCCCAATGACAGACAGGCCTTGACAATGCAAAAATGTTTATCTGCTGTCTGATCCATTGCTGGAGCATAGCAACAAGATGCTCCTGCACTGCCAGAACTGAAGATATTGGCTGCTGAAGTGCTTACTTTCTCTCAGAAGTAAGAATTTGGAAAATTACAATTATGAAGCCTTGTTAAATGATGCTGAAAATGGAGAACATCACAGAACTTAGGTACAAAACTTGGTCCGTGAAAAAACTTTAATAAACTGAGCCTGAGACCCCACAAATACTCTCATGATGTTCATATTATATGGAAAAATTGAAGATAAGTGAATAAAAATTACCATCCCAGAGATTCATAGGATGTTAATTATTAAAGTCATAAGGAAGATGGTGTTCTATGTTCTATATATCTCAAATTCTTGTTTACAAAGGACTGTCATCTGAACACTCCAGCAGAGGGCTGGAGAGCTAAGAAACTGCTTAACAGAAGAAGGTGTAGTGACATTAAAACCTTTTGAGGTCACTTTTGCCCCTGGGTTGTCACAAAGAAATCTATACAAATAAAAATCCTTTAAAATAATTTTATTTCAGAATTCTATTTTAAAGAATAAACTGAGATAATTGAAGAAGATTACTTTGAAAAAAACAAGGTTGAGAATCTCCTTGAGTTAATACAAGAAGGGAGGATTCAAATTCTTCTGAAGGAGCCATTAATACTAATCTGAACTGGTGAAATTAAATCCTGTGATTCAGTCCCAAGGAAACGATTAACTGATTGCAAATTATTAAAAATTATTAAAGTCCACGGATTAGTTTAAGATAATTCTTGTATTCCATACGTATTAGTGCCACAAAAAACACAATGGGTAAATGCTTGTTTATTTAATGGGAAATGGTATTTAAATCAGCAGAAATACAGTGAATTTAGGGGCAGAGCATATTTTTTTGGTCCTGCAGTTAAACTTCCATAAAGTTGAACAAAAAATGTAAAATTTCTGCTGTGAGAGAAGTGTTCTTTGACTGTACATATTTTATTTAGATACCTGTATAGTATTTAAATGTCAAAATTACTATTCGCGGCAATAATTATTTTTAATTACATCCCATTTCTTCCTAAAAGAAATAATATATTAAATTCTGCAAGGATCTGGTGACTTTGAGCTGTTAAACAGTAAAAGATACTACAGCTTCTAAGGAAATGGGTGAAAACCAAAAAGGCTTGGATAAAAAGTTCAGGGATTTAAGTTTTTCATGCGTAAGTTTTCTGTGTAGCTCCGTGCTAAAGAGAGCTCCGTGGGCCTTATCCATTTGCTTTTATCCTATAGGCCAGGCTGTAGCACCATGCAGGTTTATATACTAAATTTGAAAATTGCTTTCCACAGTTCTCTGTCTTGAAGTTATGAAGAGCTCCTGTCACTTGCCATAGAGCAGTACCAAGACACCTTCTCTTACCTTGTGACCCTGTGTTATTGCCACTAATTGTAGAGCATTACCATTTCAATTTCACAGTACCAGTTGCTGTTTGCTGCCTCTGCTTCCGGAAACCACTGAGCCATACTAAACAACAAGGATGAGAGGGCTTATCCTCTGGTTTACCTTCATCTGTGTTTTTGCTCCTTGTCAGATACAATGAGTCCTAAGATCAGACTTTTTACAGGGAGGGGTGTCTGTTCTCAAAGCCCTGTTTGACACCTTTTCCACACAAAATATTTCTGTGCATTGTCTTCTGAAGTACCTTAAAAATTCTGGTAGGAATGTGTAGGCAAGATACTCTTTAGAAAGGATTAAGGTGTCTGCAAATTTAGATAGCTTTCTGATTTGTTTGGTGAAAGAGGGGTTTTATCCAGTGTATTCTCTCTCTCCAGGAGAATTGAGATGGGGCTACCTTTACCCCAGTTGTGCAGAGTTTCTGTCTCAAGTAGGTTAGAACCTAACTGCTGCAGACTGCATCTATACCCCTTTGATGCCTGTGCATCACGCTTCTCTTCTCACTGAAGATTCCCAGATGTAACACGCTTCTGGCCAAATGAAGAGGCTCAGATCTGTGGTAGATCTGTGCATATCAAGGCCAGCCTGAGATTTTTTGAGGGGGAGAGGTGTAAACAGTGATGTTCATACGCAGAAGAATGGAGGATCAGATAAACAGCACACATTCAACTGCTCACGGGGCTGTGATACAGAGCTGAAGATGACACATTATTTGTTTTGAACTCTCAGAGTCAGGAGCTCTCTTTCTGACTAAGCTCGACCTAAGCTTCCTGTTCCTCATGCCTACTCCCTTTGTGAAATCTCATCATAATACCTAAGAGGAGAAAAGTTTTAGGGATGAGAATATAGCCTCTTTTTTTTTCCTAATGAAATGTATAAAACTAAAATATGTTTTTTCACCAGTTGTCTGTCAGTAATTATTATTTAAATGCATTCAGCTTACATGTAAAGAAACATTACTTCAAACTATTATGTCTACGAACTCTAGCTGGACTTGAAAGATCATTGCCATTTGTACCCTATTAACATTCACAAGTGATTCAGAGCTCCAATGAGCCCCTTGGATACAAGCAAGTTGGTTTTGGATAAGAAGTGAGATTTTCCACAGCTTTCCATAGACTTCTGCAAATACAATTGAATGGAACTTAGCAGACAGTTCAGCCAAGCTATTGCACAAGAATCCATCACCATCTTAGGCATACTGTCTTGCCAAAGCTAAGATAATGGTATGCTGTTTGAAATGTATGTGTCATCCTGTAAGTGAATTTAGAAGATGAAAGCAGTTAAACTGAAGATGATAAAAGCACATTGCTCCACACCACCTGAAAAGGTGGACAACAATTTTCACTAACTCTAACCACAAGTGAAAAAAAAATGCAAGTGTAACTGATCCAGAATATTATTTCATGAAGTTAAAAAGGAACCTGGCTTCTTCTTCATGTCTTTTTTGTATGCTAATGGATTTCCTTACATTCACCATTCTTCTAATTTTGTGAAAAAACAGAAACATTTTATAATTTAAAAAGATCAGATATGAGGGAGCATCACAATGGTTCAGCAAGGACTTTTACAGAATTTATTCTCAGCATATGAAGAGAGGTAACTCAATCTATCATGCTGAGATAACCATCTAAATAATCCAGTGCAGTACTTAAAGAGGTAAACAGTTCTTGATAGCAGACAGGTGGTGCAAAACCATAGCAACAGAAGGTTCAGACAATGTGGTACAAATACAAACAGAACTCTCCATATGTATTGTTTTGTCCTGTTCTTAATGTAAAATTATACTTTACAATTTCCAGAATATTTCAAATTTAAATTACTTTGTTCACACTTGCCATGTCATCTCTTCAGTCTTTGCACCTCTCTCCTTCTCGCCTTCCAGTTTTGGTCAACATTTGTTGGGAGTGCTCTTCAGTCTCCAGCCATGACCAAAACTCAAACTGTGTACATATTTCCCTACAGAAAGTCCTATCCCTGCTTTTTCTCCCATCAGACCTGCCTGTGTACTGCCAGGGTAGGTGTGAGGCTCCTAGATTTTTATTCACATGCCCCATATAATAAACATAGAGTGAGAAGTGCCAGCAAAGACTTCTAGAGGAAAATCTTCTCAGTTCATCTAGTGATTTGATGATCTGCCAGCTCCCCAAGTTATGTACTTAAAACCAATTCTATCAGGATTTAAGGCAGTTATGTCTAAAGGACTGTTTCATTAGAATTTTAAATTTTATATGCAAACTGTCTTAGGCTGCATTTACATTAGCATATTGGTGCAGAACAGTTGTGCATTCTTGGAATAACTCTCTCAGTCATCCACACTTACTGCACATTGGCTGAATTCACAGAAAGGTTTTAGTATTTACAAACCAAATCCCTTCTGGGTCTGTGCAATAGTGCACACCAAAAGGGCTGCTGCCCTTCAGGGGGATATCGCAGTCTCAACCTTCAGTTCTTTAGTGAGCTTAGAAACATTCATTGCAGGGGTGTTCAGTCCAGAACACCATGTTAAATCTAGACTGAAATAAGATGCCTGAACTAAGTACAAAACAGATATCAAAGATCTTATATTGATTGCTTTAATATGTGTACTCTGAATTAAATTGTTTTAGGTGGATTTAGTCCTGTCTGTATGCCAATTGAACTCAGACTTTCCTGCCCCTATGTACTGTTTCACTTCTTCTGCTTTTCTTCCACTGCTTCAACTTGGTGTGCACCTCCATTGACATTACTTCTCCTGTAATAGCTCTCTTTTATATTTTTTCCCATGCAGAATATTTCCATCTTAGCAATTCAATACATTAGCAATTACCTAGCACATCTTTGACTAGCAACAAAAGTGAATGTAGCTTGTCTACAACTGAGCCATTGTCAAGCCTCTCCTCATAGTCAATAGAAAGTAATAGGCACTTTGAGGGTATGATTCATCTTAACCTACAGTAGACACTGAATATGGGTCAAATTAATCATGTCTCCAAAGTGCCTACTTCTCCTTACTGGCAGTATAGAATGCCTAGTGATCAGATTTGGATCTCCACACTGCAGCCATCTATGATCTGATGTTTTCCAGGCTGTTTTCTATCTTTTCTGGCTTGATATTCATTTAATATAGTGACGCAAAAGCCTGGAGATCTGGATGAAAGTAGATTACACAAGGTCACTCAGGTACATGCTTTTCTGGGGAGAAGCAGGAGACTTGAACCCCGAGGAATCTGTTTCTGAACATGTTTTCTGCAGTAGGAGAATCAGTGGTTAGTTTCCAAGTGATGTATATGATGGATGACATCTGTGTTAACTTCTTCTGTCTGATTCAGATCAAAGGAGGAACAGCTCATGCTTGCTCTGTATCAGTCTCACATGAAGCAACAAGCAGTAGCCTTTATAAACCACCTAGATTCAGTCCTGGCATCTTCCAAGATGAGCTGACTGTTCAACTGTGTGAATAGAACTGTGTGAATAGAAAGATAGATGAAATCAATTAAAGTAATCAGCAAACATTGCAATAATCACTGAAAATCAGAGTATTCATCTCTTGAGGAAAAGGAATTACTTCAGATTTACCTAAAGGTAATCCCAGGCACTATTTGGATGCAACTATGTGTCTGTCTATGAAATGAGAATTGGGTAGAGTATGGGGATTTGGTTTCACATGCAGATTGCATTTACAGGGCATGTTGAGTATTTAAGTATTTAATAACAAAGCAATTAGTTATTTACACAGAGGACAATAAGACTCCTTTGGAAATATCCATCTCATTGCCATTAAAAGCAAATGAAGTGATTATGAACAGTGTAACCACACAATTAACTGATTAAATCCACACTCTTCTCTACACCAGACCTGCTTTTCAATACGACTTTTGTGATTAAAAAAATAGGCTTGTACATGGTGACGCATACCTAAGCCTTCTGAGCATAAGTGAAATTTTTAATTAAAAATGTATGTTTCAAGATAAACAGCTTTCTCAAATATAGGATAATGAAAGAATATGAATGCTGACAGAGCTGTAGAGCTCACAAAAATGGCTTTGGGAGAGGGGGAGGTAATAAGATGCCAGACAATGCTTAAGTACTTGAATATTATAAAAATAATTTATTATAAAGATAGTTCCTTTCTATGGATACAATTGTAATTTTGCTGTCAAACAAAAGATACTCAACAAATTACAAATCATAGGAAGTAGAAGGGAGAAAGCTGCTCTTTTTTGGAGATTTGAAAATACTGTATTATACTTGCCCCAAATTCTTCAGAATGAAATAAATTAGAAGACCTAAGATCACATGACAAGTAACCTGGACTGTAGGGGATTTTGACTAAAATGGAGGCCGTGGAAGGAAATATGATGA
>VZTN01003981.1:0-11682 GCA_013400515.1 Erpornis zantholeuca
GAAAAGAAAAGAAAAGAAAATCTGACAGATATTATCACTCTGAATTTCAAAAGTTGGTTCCAGATGTGCAACAAAACTGGCAAAGAGCTCTGTCAGCCACTGACTTATGCCAAATTCAGGGAAAAATACTTAAATGCTGATAAGGACTAGAAAACAATCTCTGGTAGTCTTAATACAGGGTATTTTAAAATCTGTTTTCTTCACAGTGCAATGAATATAATTCTCTTGCTACTAAAGATATTGTATATACTGTATTATGTTGGCCTTAAGTCTTAAAACTGGAAAATAAATTGACTGTAGCGAAACAGTAGAAGTGTAATACAAATGGAAGGAAATTAACAGGAAGGACAATGGAATAGAATTAATTTATTTTTCATTTCCAATTACAATTCCCTCAAGAGAAAATGCAGAATCTTAATGAGCTAGGCATAAAGAAAATAGTGGATCTTTTTTCAAGCTCATGTGCAAAGAAGAGTTTTAGACAAAATGCAAACTACCAACAACAGATTTTTTTCTTATTTGCCAGTGATTTCTTTGTGAATCTTATTAATCTTGAGTGCTGATACGTGTAGCAATATTTCAATTATTCTCTTGTCTCACTGTCTTGTGAGGTCCTTACACTGTGCATGAAAAATCTTCTATGAATTCACAGAATAGGTCATGAATTTTTGGATGATAACACTAGAAGAACACTAGAGCACTAGAACCTCACAAGTGTGAGGTTGCAGACTTCTCAGATCTTAAACCTTTGTCATGGAAACACTTTTGAGATTCTGCAGGTGGAGCGCTTCACAGAAAGAAAGAAAAATGTCATTTGTAGCAAACGAATTAAAATCCTAAGCATTTTGCCAATCTACATCCTTGGAGATGATTTAGAAAAAGTGTCTTCCATTTTGCCTTTCTAAACTCATCTATTTCTTTTGTTTAAGTAATGTTTCCTGTTAGAAATTCTTCTAAAAACTCTTGACCTACCACATGATGGGTCATCCCTGCATTACTTTCTGGGAAATCACAGCAAACACACATACTATCTTTGCAACATGATGCAATAACTAGTGATGCTAATTTTTGGGGAGATAACGCTATATTCACGTGACAACAACAGGAAAATAAGGGGCTTACTAGGGACCTCTGAATCCCACAGCAAGAAGGGCTGGCAACCTTGCTCCCACCACGGCCTCGGACGGTAACCTTGAGGCACTCCCTTGTACTGCACCCAGTAGAGGTCACTAGAGGATGTTCTAATGGCAAGACAAAGCCTTCCAGCTGCAAGGGAAGAGATGCACCTTCCTGAAACACACATCATCTGCCTAGGATTTACTGCCGGGTAGACCTAGATACTGCCAATATGAAAGAGAGACATAAATGCCGCTCCATGAAAAAACAAATAGCTTTAACTGGCTACATCCAAACACAAGCAGCATTCATCCAGTTAAACAATACTGATACTGAGCAGTGAAATATTTCTAATTTATTAAAAGTATATCTACTACCTGTGCATTTCCAGATGCAGAGATCCCTTTCTTTCTTCCACAGCTTAACACAGTCCACAAGGTTTGCCAGAGATATGAAGCCAAAAGGCAGAAATTACCTACAAGCCAGGAAGCATTTCTTTGCAGGATTAGATCCATACCTTTAATTTTAATCATCTGATTAACTTGGTTCTCCTGCTCTAGCAGATGCAATTTGGCAGGCACCCTCAAAACCCTCCCCAGCTCTGTAAGTACCACCTAGCTAGACAAGGCTCGGACACGCAGCAGGATCCCATCTCACACTTCAACGCATTCCCTGAACCTATAAGGAAAAGAAGTGATGGGTCACTGACAAGCATGAAACAGGTGCAGGGATCTACACTTGAAGGCAATTACTCTAACATTCCAGAACTTCTCCAATGAAAGCAAACTGTTAGCACAATCCCTTTGCAGTCAGCAGTTCAGGCCACTGATAATCTTTTTTTTTCCCTTTTAATAGGCAAGAAATGGAAAAAAAATTCAAGGCAATAACCTAAAATGTGTCATGGTGCATATGCATACAAAGGTCATTTTGCAAGGCCATAGTGTTACTGTCTTCAGTCCCTTCTCTTCCTGTGCTTGCAATCTATCTACATTGCTCTCTTATCCAAACCAACACCATGCAGAAAGGGAGTCCTAGCTGTCTCCCCTTGTCATATCCAGCATCTGCTCACCTGCCAACCATCAATTCCTTGATCCAAAGGATGGAAGGTGCCAAATTATTTCAACCAAATGGATATGGATCACTCAATGTTATCATAAAAGTATCTTCTTTCCCCTAAAATTCCCAGAAGCAGATAGAATGCTTTAGTTGAATTTTCCCGAGCAATTCAATGGATGCATATTCTGCATGGAAAATATTTGCTTGAGTAGACAAAACCTGGGAAATTTCAAAACAACTGAAAACAAGGTATTAAAACTGGAAATGGTAAGTAACTTTAACAAAAAAAATCCTGTTACTAGCTCCATTGTAAGCCCAGGGAGATTTATTTCTAGAGATCACAAAATAAAAATCTGAGGAACAAAGCAGGTTCTAGTTTATTGTCTAATATATAAGGATATAAGGATATATGTAAGGATTGTGAAGAAGCATTACATAAGGTCTCAGGTCTATACATATATAAGGAATCCTTCTGTATAAGGATTATACATCTTCCGTGCAGCAGCTGCCCATAATTACAATGCACTAAGAGTCATTGTAGAAGACGAAGCAGTAAGAAGAAATGGTGTCATTTCTTCTCTGCTTGGGTATATACCTGATCAGAGATGAATAAGCAAAGAACATGAGAAGCAGAAGGCTCAAGTGCTAAAATTCACAAATGAGCCTACAAAAACCATTACATCATTTGGAAATTAAAGACATGAGATTAAAAAATTTTAATGACTGCTGTCCTTTCCCCAATCTGCTTCTGATTTCAGTGATTCCAGAGTGCTCCCAAGCCACCTTTGAGTTTGTATGTAACTGATATGTTGGGAAGGGTCAGTTGAGCTATGGGGTTTTTCTGCAGTCAGAAAACATTGATATTCCCTTCTTTCTTACTAACAAAGTCAAATATTCTCACAAGCACAGGAGCTGGGAGCTAGGTAAAACAAAGGTACCTGGAATCATGGAATCACACACACACACATACACATTGCCACATGACAAGAGAGTGCCATGAACTTGGGACATGAAGAGGGCACCACAAAAAGGATATTCTGTAAAGCTGCACCAGGCTGAGGTTGGCAGTGCGGTATCTCATGACTGCATTCCAAGCAAGCTGAAAAGGCTCTCGGAAAAACAAAATGAGCCCAAACTTGGCTGAAGTCCACTTCCAATTTCCTGACCACACCAAGGCAAGCTTTAGACATGGTGCTTCAATTTCAAGGCTGAAGAAAGCCTTGAGGGTTTTGATCTCTTCTTCATTTGTCAAGAAGTTTTACTACAAATGTACTGAGTCCCTTGCAAGGTTTTGTTAAAAAGCCATTCTTGATTAAAACTGTAAAACCAGAAACAGGTTTCTGTCAAATTATAAGATCAATATCTTGAACAGTTTTAGCAAGCAGAGGAGAGTTATTTGGAGTTAACTGTGTGATCTTTTTTTTTTTTCTCTGTACAAAATATTGCCATGACTCTGGCCTCCCCTGGAAAAGGGAACTTGTAAAAGTATTGTTACCACCATGGTCATTTCCAGCACAGAACCTGCAAGGAAAGGAACTGCTAGAGAAATGGTGGTGGTAGCAGTGGTGGTGAAGGAGGTGAAAGAAGGCTTAGAGACAAGATTCATATTCTGACAGGAAACAGGAAATTAGTGGACAACTAGCCATCCCCAGGCCTAGCTTAATTGAACACCAAATACTGAGGGTAGCCAGTTCTAGGTGAACTAATTATTTATAAATTAGTCCTTAAACTGTTTTCACAATATCAGCAAAAGGATAGCTGCATAGAAAATGCTGTAAAACTATCTTCTTTGGGGTTAGTGACTTGTGTTTAAACCCCAGCTCCACAATTCTCATGTGTGCCACTAGATGTTTTATATGAGTGGTGTTCAGAACTATAGAAGCTCCCAGGCTCCTCTTTACCCACCCACACTCGATAATAATTTCATGACCACATTTTGCAGATAGCAATTCAAGATCAAACAACTTGAATTGCATTCTGACACCAGATATTAACCAGGAAAGAGCCCGAGGGAAGAGCCAGCAGGTGTGATGACCAACAGGGAGCAGCATTCGCTGGGCCATCAAAAGCAGTCCAGGTGTTAAACATGGACCTCATTGGGACCTAATGCAGCTGGGCCAATTGTGTGGCAGTTTCACAATTAATATACGTTTGCACAAGCTGGTGCTGTTGTCAAAAGCAATTATTTCACCTTCTCACACCTGCTTGTTCCTACTCTGTGCTACCCCCTCCCTTGGACCAGCACCTTCATGTGTCTATTAAGTGCAATGGGTCAAGGACAGGTCTGGATTTTTAGTCTTATTTTAATTTGGTTCTCACATGTGAAAACAAAAAATCTCTTACTTGCTGATGTGTAACCTGAAGCAATACTTCATGTTCACTGAAGACAGAACTCAGCCAAGATACAAAAACACGTGCTGCCAACAGTATAAGTGAGGGACGAGAGAGCAATCTGAATAAAGCACACGTAAAATATGCAAGGAGCACTTTTGCCACGAGTTGCTTTGCCATCCTGTCCAAGAGGGAAGTGGTCGATGGAGAACTGGAGTGGCAAAGGGTGCCATCTAGAGGGCACCGCCGGCACAACTTCTCGACAGCACCAATCACTCATAATTGATGGTCAACGATTGAGGGGTTTGCTTTCCATAGTAGTCTTCTGATAGCTACGAAATTATGATGATGATTTTGTTGTTGTTGTTGTTGTTATTATTACTACTGCTACAACAACATTGTGCTTGGGACTGGGTGTTTTTTTACAAAAATATCCTGTACCAGAAGATGAAAAATCTGTTTGTTTACATATATATATATATAAATCTAGAAAAATAGTTGTTTTGAGGAAGTGGATCATTTTCTTCTTTAATTATATTCAGGTAGTTTCAGACAGAATTATTTCCTTCAGCAAGTACAGACTTTGACCACTCTCCTCTAGATGATCTCTTGAGCTCCAACACATTTCCATTTAAGTGAATGGATGTTTCGTCATTGCTTTCACCTTCATGCAAAGAAATTACATACATAAGTGCATACATCTGGGCACAGCTTACCATATTTCCTTCCAACACGCTCTTCTTTCCTTCCTTTCCTGATCAGTATAATAAAACTGCTCATCAGGCCAGCAGACCAAGCTAAGAACTTTTCAGAGAAGGTCTTGGTTTTCCTTTTATCAATATTAACAGACAGTTAGGGCCCAATTTTTTATTTCATTGAGAAATTCCTAAAACAAAAGAAAAAACCAAACCAAAACTTTGTTTGAAAGTCAAATTTTAAAGGCTTTGGAGGAATATAACCAATGTTTGTGTGTCTGGAAGCCTCACTCTGGTGAGGTATATTACCAGAGTTCAGTTAGATTGTCTTTCACCTTTGAAGTCTTGTTCCCAGGAGACTGACGAGCTAAAATGGGAATACAGAGCTATTTCTCCAGCTTGCAACTAGCCACCAGCTGTTCCTCTTCTAAATGTACTCCTTTATCCTCTACTGCACCACCAAAACCTCCCCACCCTTTTTTAAAGAGAGGGCCAGTTACAACCATCAGACTAAAGAAGCAAACATCAAGACTGAAGCGCAAAGTGGTGAAAAATCCCAGCACCTTTAGTTACTATCTGCAATTCAGCATCCAACTAAGATACACAGGCAAAGGTCTCAGTCCTTTTGCTGATCATGAGGTTCACAGGAGGAGCTACATGGCAGAAACAGCAGTTTTTGCTGTGTCACTTGTGCAACTTGTTATTTTCACACTGGAAGTATACTCTCTTAAAAGAGCATCAATCCCATCAGTCAACCAATAACATCTTCCAAACCCCAACCACCCAATTGTGGGGGGCTTTTTTAATTCTCATTTTCACTGTAACACTAAACGAAACTCTCTAAAATAAACAAAGGTACCTGGAAGCATGGAATCACACACACACACACACACACACACATGGCCACATGACAAGAGAGTGCCATGAACTTGGGACATGAAGAGAAGACATCCTACTCATACGAGATGATTTGTTTGTTTCAATATAAAGTTCTCTTTCTATGTCTATGAAGTAAAAATTGTAGTACCTTACTGAAGGCTGGAATAATTTTGAACCAAAGTGACTCAACAGATTTAGAAGTTTAAAAATTTCAACTTCTTGAGTTGATAATACAAATGAAAAACTAATGAAACTTTACACCAATACTCCAGGGTATCATCTGAACACAAAAATATTAAGAATACTTGAAAAACTGCTCTACCTTATCTGCACAATCAGCATACAAACAGCCACAGCACAAAATCTTCAAGTCTTTTCACAAACTGTTATGTAAAATTAATCTCTCATTCTCCTACTGCAAGTGGATTTTCTCAGTTCTTATTTAAACGACGTGTCAGTAAAAATACTGTTTCCTCTCGATTCTCGCATAGAAAAAACCCATAATAGAAGGAAATGTGCTATTATTTCTAAACACATTTTGGCTGATCAGAGAGTCATTTTCCTACCAGAGACCACATGATGCCCAGCACTGTTCTTACTGGAGACAGGTGGAGAACAGAGCTACACTGGCAACACTCAGCCCTGCAATGTGGCGCCCAGCTCTGCTCGCCAGGTAGTGGGGTGCAAAGGACAAAGTTGCCTCAGTTCCTCTGGTGAATCTGCTCTTTCCATAGTATTCATTCAGTCTCCATTAACTCCAGAGCTGTTAGACAGGAAAAATGCTTTCAAAACATGAATCCCAAAAAATCCATATTTACCTTCTGATTTTGAGGAGTGCTAGAACCACACAGCCCTTTTACAGTTTCTGAATATTAAGTCCAGTAGTAATTAAACCTCAGAATAAAAACACATGTGCTTGCTTCTATGAACACAAAAGATTAAAAGACACTGACCAGTCTGTAAGAACCTAAAGATCACAGCTGCCTGTCCCAAACACTGTTAGGGCCACAGAAGGACTTTGCCACAAGACAAGCACAGAATGGAGCAACAGTGTGGTGCTAACTCCAGAGCTGGCTGAGCTGACATCTGGTTAGCATACACTCGGTAATTCATTCAGACAAAAATTCCCAGTGTGGCGAGCTCTGTAAAGAAGCAACTGTTTGTACATATATCACCAGTCAAAAACCACCCCACGTTATGGAACAGATGGCATCTGCCACCACCAAAGCCCTCCTCCGAATAGTTAAACCACTGTGACAAAAATTTGAAATAAAACAAAGATGTTACCATTGTCCGAGTGTTATCTCAGACTGAGGAGGAGGTTACAAAGCTGTAACCTTTGATACAAGAACGTATCACTCCAAATGGACACAAAGAATGCAGAATTTAGGGTCCACAAGGAAAGTCAACTCAGCATCTCTGCTGAAATCAGCTCTGACTGGGTAAAAATTAATTCCGACAGGGGAAGATTGCAACCACGACTCGAGAAACCCACCAACCCAAAGAAGAGAAAGACTGAGCATGTGCACTGACTAGTAGACATGAGGAAATCATTTAACCAATAGAATAAGAGAACTGTGTAGCCAATGAACTACATTGAAAGACTGTAATTCCTTTCTTTGCTAAGATGCATAAATAGTGAAAGTGTTGAATGACCTCAGGACCTCCACCACTGAGGAGTTCACCTCAAATAATTGTTAAATAAAATCCATACTATTGACTTTGGCATATGGTCTCATTTGCACCTTAGTTTGGGCAGAGGCATCTCTCAATAGTCAGATCTTAACACAGTCTCTCGCAGCTGCAATACGTTTTCGCAGATTATAATAAAAAATTCAAGTCTAATGGGAAATACACACAGCAAACTCATTACCTAGCTGAAAAACGAAAGAGTGTTTTGGGAAAACAAAAATAATTAGGTAGTTAGTTACCTTTTTATCTTCTGTTCTAGAATCTGATTCACTGAATTTTTCTTCCCGAAAGCTTCTAGTCATCTTCATTTTCTCCACACTCTGAAAAAAGGCTGTTTTTTCTAGTCTGCTTGTGCTGAATCGTGTGTTTATCTCTTCCAGCCTGTTAATCTTAAGTAGCTTCATACTATGTCCAGTTAATTTACTGTCTTTTCTCCTCTCCACCTTAGATTCATAAACCAGTGAACACTCGTAACTTCTGATTTCTCCTCTTTCTTGGCTGTACAAAAGAAAGACAAATAAGAGGTCTCAGTGTTATTCATGCATTTTGGCTTAGAAAATTACTGTGTTGCAACACTTTATATTTCAACTCTCTCTCCTTATACTTGCTGAACCAATACACAGAGTATACAGCACTAGCTGTCCACCGAGACCATTCTACATTGAACACCAGATAATTCAAGCAAGTTACAAGACCAATAAAATTTAATTTGTTCATAGAAACTGTTTGGTGTAACGAAATCAATACCTACTGCTGTTGCTGCAGACCTTGCTTGTGGGGCACTCCTCACTTTTCAGCCACCTTAGTGGTTCCCTGTTGCTTAACATGTTCTCTTTTTGGTTGTGGTTCCAGCAAGTTGACATACAGGAGCCTTGCTATTAAGTCCAGAAAGATTTTGGATACTAAACAAAATAATACAAGCATCGACATAGTCCTTCCCTCTCTCTTCCCACTATCCTGTACCACAAAAATAGATCATTGCCAAAATGGTGGCAATTTCTGGCCCTCTGTTGAAGGCTGTGGAAGAGCACAGCCCTTAGCCAGGTTCTTCCCCACTGCAGGCCCTCATGATGTGGTACATACAGGATGTAGGATCATTAAGGCTTGTCTAATGGTAGAAGTGGCTGGAAGGCCACTGCAAGTAAAGCTGTTAGCACTGACTGTTCTACTCTCTGTAGAAGGCTTTTATTCCACAGCAAGGTGGTAGGTTCCCACCTCAAGTAGTCACTTGGTTACATTTGGACTATATGTCAATCTGAACAACTAGTTTTTTTAAAAGAGTTAGAGAAACTACTCTTAATTTCCACTTAGCATCTTTTTCTATACCCAGGAAATAGAGGACTAAAACATTTCTGTTGCTCAACCTTTCCTTCGCTACAAAAGCACATTGCTAATGCCTCAGCTCTAGAAAGCTGAATCTGTTAAATCTCATTACACAGCTCATAGTTTTCAATTTAACTTGCATAAATACCATAAATTATATGGTGTAATTAAGAACTTACATACAACCTTACAGTCATTGGCAGCACAGAGAAACAGCTTTCAGTGTACAGCCAAAGACCCAATTAAATCAGCTATTTTTACCCAAACACCTTCCAACAGAAAATGTTCCTCAGTGGTTTGACCCCATATCTGTGCACAGGCAGCAGATTAAATGTGTGCCTATGCCAACTAACTGCTCTGCCCACCGTTAGCCCTCCAAGATGTGAAATACACCACATGCTATCCCCTGTGACACAGGAGATGGTTGGACAGTGGTGACATTTAGAGATGACAGACAGCAAAGAACCATGTAAGCTTGCAGTTTTCAAATGAGCCCTCCAGACAGATTGCTGCTACCATGTTGTTGTAGTCCTAGATTGTGCTGTTAGTATGGGAGATGCAGGGACACTATCATGGGACTGCAAGGCATCCATCATCTGAAGAAGTTGTGCACCCAGTATGTAAAAATGTCCAGTCTGATGCTTCTTGTATCTCTCACCAGCTTTCACCACTCTGACATCCCTCTCTTTCCATTGCCATCAGCTGAAAGAACACTTTGAGATTTTCTTCCCCCATTTCTCAAAAGCAGGTTCATGGATTTTCTTAAAGGCTCTGGCAATTGCAGGTGAAATACCCAATGGCTGGTCTGACCTTTGAGCATTATTCTACAGATCGTTTGATCTACTCCACAACAAGGGATGATACAATATAATCAAAAGCTGTCAGAAAAAACAGGAAATGTTTCCAGGTGCCCTCCTGCTACCTCCGTGTCTGCAGCTACTCTAATCGCACAGTGATTATTATGACCTGCCTGTGAAGACTGCTTGTGGCCTGACAGGACTGCAACCAAGTAAAGCTGATTCAGGGTCTCCATAGCTCTACAAAGAGCACATCATCCTCTGTGCTTTGATCACCAAATGTGGCCATCTATCTAATGAGAATGACATGTCCTAATTAAAGGACATGTTTCTTCAAGCTGACTGGTGAGTCAATTATCTGGGAAAATATTAGTGGGATGGCAAGCTCAAATGTCTTACTGGGCTCTATTACCAAGCAGAGACTAGGATTGAGTCCAAACATGATTGTTCTCTCCACAATTATTATCTTAATACATCCCTGAAACAAGAAGCCAAACAATGGAAAGTGAAATTTGTTTACAAGTGCCTCCTCCAAAGTCCCAGAGAAGAAATCTCATCCTGGTCATGTGCCACTGAGCAATGGGAAACTCTGACTTTCACATGGTGTGAAACTCCATTTCCCCCAAAAGAGGGTGAAAACATTCCCCCAGTCATTTACATTCCCTAGATTTGGCCTGGGAGATAATTTCTTCTGGGTCATCTTCAGCAAACCAAATAGTATTTTCAAGCAAAACATCTTGCTTCATGAACCAGATTTTCACTTACACACTCGGAGACTACACATGTCATAAAACCACTGCCTAGCTGTAAGCACAGGCAATGCATACCTATGGTCCTGCTGCTTTTTCTGCCCTATAGCAGCAAATCAATATATATGCATTATAAAAATACAAACAATATAGTAAGTGTTTATAAAACTGATCAGGAATAGAAATGAGTAGGCAAATAGGTATTAGCCAAGAAGTAGAACCCACAAACAACCCATTTCACTTTCAACATCTGAGTTTAGATTGTAATCCCTTCAGTCAGAACTAGGTTTAAATGATGGGCTGTAGCACTTTGCTTCAAACTAAGTCCTTTGGCCTCCATCATCAGTTCAAATAAAAATTTGATTTCGGACCTGTTGGCCACTTTCTAACCAGCCATTTTCAAATTTTAAGCCTGGGGGTACTGTTAGGCAGTAGCCAGGCTTGTTTACCTCCTAATACAGCTGACATTAGACTGACCTGAATTTTACAAGCTGGGAACTATTACTTCACGGTGTATAATTAAACCTAAACATATACTTTAAGAAAGAAAACAAGATGTAATATGGAAAGAATTACCTATGGGTCAAGTTCAGGTCGTAAATTAGGATGCGAATGGTACCGCTTACTGTGTCCATCTTTGAAATACAACCTGCCTTGCATTCTGCATAATTCAAGGGTTGGGTTTTGAATCTAATTTTTTTTTTAAATAGTATTTTATTGATGTTTTTTCCACAGAGAATGAAGTTTTCACACCTTTCAATGAAAGACCAGGTGGAAACCCAAGTCCAGAGGCGCTGGCGATGTTACCCAGCACGGCCCCGATGAGCAGGAAAGCCTCGCTACCGGGGCGGGGAGGGGGAGCGGGCCGCGGCGGACTACAGCTCCCGAAGGGCTGCGGGCGGCCCCGCTTCCTGCCCCGGCCGCGGGAGCCCATGGAGCCGACGGAGGGCGCCGAGGAGGAGCGGCTGGTGCAGTGCCCCGTGTGCCTGCGGGAGCTGCCGGGCGCCGACATCAACCCGCACTTGGACCGCTGCTTGCAGGCCG
>VZTN01003981.1:11739-52800 GCA_013400515.1 Erpornis zantholeuca
GCCCGGCAGCCGCCGGCGGTAGGAGCGGCGCGGGGCGGGACGAGGCCGTCGTGCAGCCGGGCCATGGATGCTCGGCCGCACTGTGCGGAGAGAGCCTGGCGCAGAAGCTGGAGGGGAAGCCCCTGGCCGAGAGGCTGCGGCCGGATACACTGGGGGACTACGTGGGGCAGGAGCGGGTGCTGGGGGCACAGACCCTGCTGCGGTCCCTGCTGGAGTCCCACGAAATTCCCTCCCTCATCCTCTGGGGGCCGCCGGGCTGCGGGAAGGTGAGTGCGGGCAGCGAGCGCACAGCCCCGGCTCACAGCGTGCGGGTTCGGGCCGGCGCTCCTTCACGTGGCTCTTGAGGCCGGTGAACCTAACACCTCTTACTTTCCGGACTCTCTTTTTCTCGCCCCTCTCTGTCTTCTTGGTTTCTTTTGTAGTGTCCTTATGTTGGCTGATAGTAGTTTTCAGTTAAGATTACAAAAACCACAACCTGCCTCATGAGTAAAAGAGAGTTGGACCGCCCCCACCAGCCCCACTCCATGCAATTTGCGCTTTGGTTACACAAGGCCTCTCTCGCTTTCAGATAATTCAGGTTTCGTAACTCCAAAGACCTTACCTAAAACATAAACCGTGGTTTAGTTAATGGCTGAGAGGCTGAGAAACAGGAACAGCACAGAAGCTGTAAAATATGTCTAGGAAACAAGGTGAGATACCAGCAGATTAATACAGCATAGTTTGCGAGTGCTGGGTTTGCTTTGGCCTACGAATTCTTGCCCCTGAAAGAAGGCTGCACTGGTGTGGAAGGGAGGTAGCCTTATTGCCAGGAACTCGTCCATCTTCAAACTCGTCCAGCTTCTAGGCTGGTTGGTCTTTGCATAATCTGACCACTGCATCTTCTTGTTCCGCCTCCTTTAAGATATCAGCGTCCATCGTGAATCCTTAAAGGCCCTCTAGCACAGCAGTAAAGGGATTCACAGTTGTTGTGAGGGAAGGACCGAAGGAATTCCTCACGTGTGGTTGAGCATTCTTTAACATTTTGCCTTAATTTTGTTCTGTTCTATGTATTTCAGATTTGTGGTGTGGCAGGGCAAACAAAGTACACCGTTTTCTCTGTCAGTCTAATGTGTTCACAGCATTAAGTTTCACATATATATATATATGTATAATTCGGTGTGTTGGCTGCCTGAGAGTATGTTTGAGAAGTCTGGGATAGGGGAAGTAGTTAATGCTTAGCAGAGAAGTTAAGGATAGAGCAGCAGCTGGCTCTTCTCAGCATACTTAATTAAAAATAAAAAATGACTTACTATGTATGGTATTTGAATAAAAATGCCAGTCAATCACAGTAAATAAGGAGCAGGCATTAGAATTAGATGAATACTATTAGCAGCAGGTTGTTTAGGCTGGATAACATACACCTGAAAATAACCAACTAGTGAACTTAAATAATTGCCACTTCTTTTAAAATAACAAAGTAATAAGAAGGTAAAGAAGGACAGTTTCTAAAAATAATGAGTTTCTGAAAACTGTTTAAAGGGGAGGTGGATTGACTGAAGAGAGAGAAGTGGAATTCAGTTCTTCAGTAAATATGAATTCTTGCTGAATAGGTAACACATTCAGGGGCTTGCTTCTGTATTTGTGCTCTCCTGCCTTTCGTTTCTGGTTATCTCTGTCAACAGCATATGCTTGCTCTTTCTTGAAGCCCTCTTTGCTCAGGAAAAAAAGCTGTACAAGTACAGTGGTAGCAAAGCTAGGGCTGCAGGACAGTCTCTGCAGACTGGCACTGACCTCAATGGCTTTAGGTTGTGATGTGATGGATGCACCTGACTTTGACCATGGAAGTGCTTTTTCATGAGCTTGTGACAGCTTATCAGTTGTGTTCCAGGTCCTCTTTAGGAACCTTCTGTGGTACTAAAAGTGTCTTTGAGTAACAGGGGATCTGCTTTATGCCTTTAATACCAGAGCTTTTGCTCTCCTTTCTTATGACTCCTCCTCACCCATGTGCTTTATGCAGAATTGCATTTTGTAAGCTTGCTTTTCACAGTTTAAATTCTGATGCTCCTCAGTTGTCTGACTTGCATCATTTCTCTGCCTTTTGACCCATTAAAGAACAGTTCCACAACTTATCTGTTACATTTTTACTCACAAATTACTTACGCTATTGGGTAACTCATCTACTTTCTAGATTATTTCTTCTCAGCAAAGAGTTTTGAGTCTGTGTTATCAGCTGGCTCCTGATGAAACATCCATTATTGGCTGAATCAGAAATTCCTTCTGCAAAAAGTTGAACTTTTCCCCTTCACACACATTTATCAGTGTTTCTAGGATGGTGCTAGAGTATAGTTTTATCTCAGGCCTTGTTCCCCATAAATCATATTGTCTGTCTGAGTTAAATATCTGAAAGTTCTATCCTTTTATTGGGTGTTTTTTTATAAAATTCCTCTCCTAACAGATTTAACATTCAAGCAAAGTAGTCTACCTAAAGATGGAAAAGCAGATCTGTGCTTGCCTGCCTGTCCTGTTCACTTACTGTTTGGGTTCTGTGTATATAATGTGTCTAAGAAGACGTTTCACAAGAAAGCAACTTAGTGCTTGAAAACTTGAAAGATCCTGTGGAGGAAAAGTTAAGTATTCTCACTGCCTCAGGACCTGGTTGGACTGATCAGCAAAAATTTCTTCCATTAAGTACAGTCCTTTCCAGCAGGAAAAATACTAAGAAATCACTGCGTGTTATGTAGCTTCGTATGTAACAAGCCCACATGCTAAGCTCTGCCCATCAAAGAGCTAAAACAGGAGCATAATTAGATATGTTGGTCTAAATTCAGAAGTGCTGTGTAAGATAGACATACACTTAAACCTCTTCAGGGTCTTGCTGCCCATGGAATCTGGTTATTGCAGCCCATCTATGCCTTCTTCCATTTCTACAGCCAAATGCCATGCTAACTGATACTTTTGAAAAGGGTAGAGCAGGACTAAGTACAAAAAAAAACCCCAAAACTGAACATGGAGTAAATCATCAGGGCCAAATTTCAAATCAATTTATGTATTATTTTTCAGTCTGGACCTTTATGAGAAACAGACTTTTCTAAGACTTTTTCAACAGACTTTTTCTAAGCAAGAAGAAAATAATCCTGCCTTTTAAAGTGCTATAAATGCAATATTTCATATTGTAGGTCAAGAGTATTTTTGGAGAATTTTTATCATTAAAACAATAAAGCTAGGTACCGGATTAAATATATATATATATATGCTATGTAACTGCTCTGCCCAAGCCAATTTTGGCCTCAGCTGCACTTCAATATTCACAGGAGCACCCTCAAAATTGAAAAGACAAAACTGGGTTGTGATCCTGTTTTCTTTTGAGTTTCTAGCTTTACTGAGTCCTCTGACTTTAAGGGAATATGATCTTTATAGTTTGGATTTGTCATCCTAATTTCTTAGGAAGCCAAGGTGCTCTGGGTGAAAAAACTTTGACTTTTTGTTTGCACTTTTGTCACTCTTTAATGTTGAACACAAAAGCCTATTTTCTGCCTCTAAGAAATTGACCACACTCAGGCCAGAAGAAACACTTCCTCGAAGAGATGCCGTGGTTATTAACTTAGGAACAGTTAGCTTATTCATCCTGACCATGCAAATTTTTAAAGGCCTGTATGAATCCGAATGTAATGTGAGTAAGCTGCACTGTGATTTATGGCACCTTAATACAGGGATTTAGATTTTTGCACGTCTGCCATTGGGGCACCAATTTTAGTAAAGAGTTAGTGGGGGGACACAACGTAACTTGAGCACCGAATAATTTTGGTGCCACAGATGAAGTTTAAGCCTTATAAACCTGAACATTCTGTATTTAAATACAGTAAACATTCCCTCTTATGTCTGCTGTTTAACAAGAAAAAAATAGATAGCAAGTGTCATGAACCTGCTCCTTACAGAAGATAAGGCAAAGAGCATTCATGCATGATTTTCTGAGGTTCATGTCTGCACTCTAGTAATAGAATAAAATATGCTGTGTTGATATGAGTGCAAAACATTAAAAACCCCAGTAAGTGGTCTTTGAAGTTTCTATCAAATCTTCTCTGACATTATATTTTATTTCTAGGACTCCCTTGTATTTCTTTTCTTTGTTTGTATTCAATAAATGACACATTGAAATACAGACAGCAAATGTTGCTGCTCATGTATTTATCATCCCTTCCCTCCAGTGCTTTCTGTTTTATCAGTTCAAGTGGTTACCTAACAGGCTGTTTGATTGCTTGAGTGTATTTCATTTTCCCTTATTCATACAGCTTGGGACCTGATTCGAACCATTTGAAACAGTGAGTTCTTTTGATTGATTAGCGTGAAATTTTTAACTGAAAATGCATCACGTCTTTTACAGTAGTGTAAACTGAAGGTCGAGGACAACTCTGAAAAATGGGTTTGTCTTTGCAGCTGCATGGGAGCAGTGTTCTAATACAGTGTGCTTGGTTTTGCTTATGCCAATCTAAATCAGGAAAAACTTAGAGTAGCTCTCTAGGAAGAGAGAGCTGGAAGAGGAACTACAATTCATAAATTGTATTCATAAAACAGTTGGACTATAAGTACACAAATCAGGATACAGCAAATGGAGGTACAGCTCCATTTCAACAAACATTATGCAATGACCTTGCATCTGTTTATGCTTGGTTGGGCTTGGATTCTCGAAGTGCTGTAAAGCACATGCTGTGGCTCTTGTTCAGTGACACTTACTCCTCCAGTAGTATCTCAGTGGGCTATTTGGGGTGTGAGGAACCAAACAAGATGGGTAAGAATAGCCTCTGCCCTTATGTAAATGCCAACTGCTGCTACTTTGATTGTGTTTATCTCTATAGACAGTGTCCCCAGGCCATGTTCATCTGCTATGCTGCCAATTTCCTTTAGACACGGCCTGCCTTATCTCCTGTGACGCAGTGTGGTACAGAGAACATCCACAGAGCTACATCCCAGAGAACTGCTGCCGTATGTGGCATCCAAGAGTGCTGTTGGTGTCTCCCTCAAGGCATGGCCTTTCCTGATTGCTTGGCAACCACAGTGTGGCCCTGCTGCCAGCAAAGGGAGGGTTGAGAGTGAGGGGAAGCCATTGATGGCAACACCATGTAAACAAAGATACAGAAATCCTGGCCAGAATAAAGGAAGAGCAAAAAATAGCCAGAAAGTCATGGTCAAACAGCAGCAAAGAAAATCAGGGTGCTAGTTCAGCACTTTGATAACATGTCTTAGACCCTACAAGTCTGTAGGTGTAACTAGCCTGTTGTGTTTTGCACTAGGCTTGTCAGTGTCTTCTCATCCCTGCCACAAACATGATTTACACTGTGGTTTGCTCTGGAACAAACCAGCAAAGTCACTTGTTGAGGAAACCTACATGCCAGCTAGATTATCCCTGCTCAGGAATAATCCATGCTGCGCTGCACTTGGGCCAGTCGGTGCCAGATGTGCTTTGGTCACCTAAACGTGGCCTGGCAGAGCCTTAAACCTTCCAGACTTCCTGGAAGAAGCATGTATGTTGGAAGGACCTTAGGCTTCACAGTATTCTTGATATGATGTGACCATATATGCTAATGCCTTCCCAGTTTTTTTCAATTCCACTTTCCAAAGTGAGCTAGGCAGTGCCACTCTTAATTCCTGTGAGGAGCTTTGGTGAGCTAACATGATGGGCATAGTTTAATGGCCTGGTACAGGGCTACAAAAATCAAAAAGATCACCTTACTTCTAAGCAGGCACTGTAGTCATTGAACATCAGTATCAATAAGACCGGCTTAACTTGTCTGTGCTTTTTACTGTTTTTTTCCAGCCATGGGTGTGAGGTAGCATTGACTAGTAGCAGTGCAGAGAGGAGGGAAATAGTTCATACTTAAGAGTGTTGCACAGTCAAGGAAACCTCTGGGTATCCAGAAAATTCTTATTTCCTAGTATAAATACCCAGCTAACCAAACAGCAAATCTGATTGACTTTTCTGCTGACGGTGGGAGGTGTGTGGAGCCAAGCATGTCTTGAAACAATACTTTTGTTTCATCCATAATTTGTATCAAAGCCTGGAAGAACTGATAGTGTACTTGCTGAGAGGAAGCTTGTTTGGTTTTTTGGTTTTTTTGTTTACCTGCTGGGGTTCTGTAAGTCTCAGACAGTTTCTGCCTTTGGGAAAGAATATTCTCATTTGGTCTGACACAAAGCAATGTACAGAATGTTGAATGAGGGTTTCAGTAATTAAGTGTTTGTTCTGTGTGTAATGGGTCTGGAAATAAATGACCACAGGCTGAAGTTAAGTGTTATTCATTGGTGAATAATGCTTCAGAAGTTTCTTGGTGAATATGTTTCTGTATTTCAGAACAGCTTTATTATGTCACTGCCTTAGCTTGTCTAAACAGCTAAATCAGTAATATCTCACAATATTCAGTGTAAAACTTGAATTGAGATAATAGCTATAAGCTTGAATAGTTTGGTGTGATAGTAGAAGAGAACTGAAAATGATTTCTGGAAGGGTGAATTTTCATGGTGATTTCTCTTACACCATGAGCTCTGTAAGGTGTAATTTCTAGTGATGTTAGCAAAAAGTTAGTTTGCAGGATCACCGGATCACTCCTTAATTTATGGGAAACAATATTCCTGCTCCTCCCCATAAGGAAAAAAACATGAGCTAAATAAGAAACACCTATATAACAAAAGGGACACATTATTAAGTTGTTTAGATTTTCTTTTTGTGCTTGTTATGCAGGTTCTGATACAGATGTACTCATTCATATTAAATTGCAACATCAGTGTCACTATTTTAAAAGATCTGTTTTCCAAGGTAAGAATCAAAGTTCAAAATTGTATTTTAGGTGATGAAGGATAGTCAGTGTATTTTCTTCTGCCTTATTCCATATCAGATTTTTAATTTTCTTTTTGTCCCTTAAATACATTGCCCCTGGGGGAAACTAGGAGTCTAACATTTGAGTTATAGTTGTTCTGTGCTAGTGCATTCATACTTAAGCTACTTGATTACATGAATTCTCCACTAGGTTATGTGTTCCTTTAGGTTGTAACCTGAAGTAACAAAGAGGGAGAAAATTGTAGCTTGTTACTGACATTTGCTTGAGATGGTAGAACAAAAAGCAGCATAAAAAAACCTGAGCTCTTGGGAAATAAGTCATTCAGAGGACCAGGGAAAGTTTGACATGTATGTGATAGGCAGTTTGACTTGCTGAATGATTGATTGTGCAGAACAGAAGGAAGAGGCTGTGAACATGCCTGTCCTTGTCAAGCATTGCATTTGAAAGGCAATGTATGTTATTCTTATTGCAACCTTTGGTGACCCACAAGTTGGCAGAGCAGGAGAAGTATCTGCTGGCTGAGATCTGTGCAGCAGATTTCAAGTAGATTCTTGGTCTAATAGGAACGTTTAAACAAATCTCTTTGATTTTTTTCCCTAAATTAAAGTTAGAAATATGGACTCCTTTGCATGTGTTTAAAACAAAGTTCTTACTACTTTTTTGTCAATAAAAAACTGTCCGAATGACAGGGTACAATGTGAGCTACCAGTCCAAGTGGAGCTAAAAGAAGAACAGCTGTTCTATTTTTTTTCTTCCTTCTATCACCACTGTCACTTTTAGAGAAGGAAAAGGTGTATTTTTCCTTTTTCCTCCTCAAATTTGATGCATCGGGTGTTTCTATGCTTTCAGAGATTTTTAAGGCATGGGTACATCCTCTGAAGGTACATTCTGAATCATGGGCCTTTTGTTAGGAAATACAAGTTTTGATTTTAATTTGGTAGCTAGGTATAAAAGATCGTTTTCTTTAGTTTTTTGGGGAGAGTTGCTTGTTTATTTTCTCAGATCTTCTAGATATCTTTAGGCTTTGCTGCAAATGCTTTCCAAATGTCTTTCCAGTCTTGTCCTCTGCAATGATACAGCTTGAGGATGGGCTGGTGGTTTGAGCTCCAGGAAGCAAGGGAGGATCTGACATGGGAAGCAAGTCTTGTATCAGGAACTGAAATGACACCGCTTCTGAAGGCAATCAGGAAGCCCTTACCAAAACTAAAGCAAGAATAAATAACAATACATCCTCCTTAGCCTCCCATTTTCTCACTTGGGCTGGTTGTTGTTTCAGGGACAAGGAGAGCCATTAAAGGGACAGAGCAGGGTACTGCAACACTGCTGGTAGCCAAGTGGCAGGTGCTTCGTTCTGCGGCCTCCCTGCAGGAGGATCAGGTTGACACCACCTGCTGCTCTAACCTCAGCACTTGGAATATCTTCTGAGGTAGTTTTGTTGACACCTGTCCTACTCCTCATCTGCTGAGGCTCCCCTGTCTTCAGTCTCTGATGGATCCTTCTCTAAGAGTGAGCTGGATGGAAGAATCACCTGTTTTCTCTAGCAGTTCTTTCAAATAGAGATACACTCTCTTTGGGGCATACACCTGTGGTTACTAAGGGTTGTGAAGGGAAGTCTGAAAATCATGTCTGTGATATGTTCAGGTGTAGTAAATCTACCTAGGAGGTTGGTGGAGGTTGCTTCTGTGCTTTGGTAGGCTAAGTGAAATGACCTATAAATAAATTTGGATTTGAAGAGGTTGTTCATAAGGACAGAAAAAACAACATAGCTGCTCACTAAAACCAGCCAGTTTGTTCAGTCGGGTGCCTTTTACTTCCCTGGGTCAGCATTTGGTTACTGTTGACTATTTAGATTCAAGAGTTATATTTTCTTAAGTAGGCATGTAATTTTTTAGTACTAATGTTCTCATGCTTTTGTAGAAACTGCTGTCTGATTAATTTCATTATTCTGTGTATTTGAACTGTAAAAGGATTTAGTTAATAACATTTTAGCTTTTTATTTCTTACATGCAGTTACACTGTAAACTGTTCTGCAGGTGTCTTGGGGTAGTCCAGCTCTTTATCTATTAACATACTCCACAAAATAACTGCACAGGGAATTGCAGTCAGCCTGTCTTCTGTGACAGAAATGTATTTAGCAGAGAGTTCTTCTTCCGTGACAAAGGAGACAGCTGTCAGTGCTGTCCTTTTCAGTATTGAGGCTCAGTGGGTCTGGTCTGTAAAAGTGCAGGCAGTGGAAATGCAGCAGAGGAATTGGCAGCTACCTCTGGCAGGAAGCTTTTAAGTCTTCTGTGCACTAGAATAACATGAGCTAAAATGCCGTACTCTGTAAACTGTCAACACTGTACCTATGTCCGAAATATATAGCTTTGTTCTTTACATATTTCCTTCAAATTGGTACTTTCTGTGTCCGAAATGATTTTTACAAAGCTTTCTTCTCTTGCTGTTTCAGACTACACTGGCACACATCATAGCCAACAGCAGCAAAAAGAATGGCACGAGGTTTGTGACACTGTCGGCCACAAGTGCCAAGACAAATGATGTTCGAGATGTCATCAGCCAAGCCCAGAATGAAAAAAGACTCTTCAAGAGAAAAACTATCCTCTTTATTGATGAGATCCATCGTTTCAATAAATCTCAGCAGGTATTGTACTACACTGCTTTTTTAAAAGAGCCTTTGTCAGCACTTTTGTAAAATCTCCCACTTGGCCTTAAAGTGATACCTTCCTTTGGGCTTTTGATTTCAGTGTTAATACTTTTAGTAGGTGAATTGGGGAGAAACACAGAAATTAAATTCCTTAGCTAACTTCCAACCAACATTTAATTATTGTGATTCAAATATTTAAATAAAAGGCTGAGTTACACTTATGGTTGACTTATGTGCCAGTCTTTATATGATATTTTTATGAAATTTTATTTCTTCAAAGTCATATGAGTAATGTTTGCTGCACCCATCTTCATTTCAGCCTCCATCTGGGAGATAGCATTCTGTATTACCTTTAGAAAGGTCTGGAATGTAAATGTGCCAAATGCAGGTATTTTAATGTTGTCCACTCTTCTGTGTGAGGAAAAGTAAGTCGTGGCATGGTACTTCAGGATAACAATGCAGCCATCACTTGGGGCTTTTTTTTCTTTTTTCAGCTGTGCCATGGAAAGCTTGAATTCTGTACTACAGGTTGCAGTTTTTAAATTGAACTATACTGTAGTCTTCCTGTAGTTTTCTGAACCATCCTACAGAATTAGGTAGGGAATTGTAGCCCTAAAGGTTGCTTCAAAGCATATTTAGGAGTAGCCTCACTATTCATTATACTTGATAAGGCAATTTCATGATTTCTTATGTTGCCATGCAATAAAGCAAAATCAAACAAACTAAAAATTTGCAGATATCTTTACCCTATTTCTTTTCAGCTGATTGGGTCATTCTCGATGAAATCATTAAGGTTATTAAGGTGTTGAGTGCATGAAATCACATCATTTTCATACCTGTGCAGATGAACTGCCTTGTCAGTGTGGTTATTTTTCATATAAACAGGGACCTCAGAGTCTCACAAGACACAAAAAAAATGTAGCCTACTTACATGGGATGTTTCAGGTTGTCATTGATCGAGATCAGCTCTTTCTGCTTCCCTCCCATGCTCAGGACACTTTCCTTCCTCACGTCGAGTGTGGGACGGTGACCCTGATAGGAGCGACCACGGAAAACCCTTCCTTCCAAGTCAACGCCGCTCTCCTGAGCCGGTGCCGAGTGATTGTCCTGGAGAAGCTCTCGGTTGAAGCGATGGAGGCAATTCTGATGAGGGCTGTCAGGTCCTTAGGGCTCCAGGTTTTGGGCCAGGGCGACCAGCACGGCACCCCTGTGACTGGCAGCAGCAGCAAGAGCTCGGAGTGAGTACTTTATGGGCTGCAGGGTGTTAACATGCACAGCCCGAGGAGCTGACTGCCTGCCAGGGAGAGAATGAAGCAGTTGGGGGGTGGGAAGAGAAACCCTAGCCACTTCTGATAGTAAAGAAAAGAAGTGGCAGCATATGGCGGGGGCGGGGGTGACAGGAGAGAGAGTATTCGAAGCATTGGCTCTCTCCATCCAAAACATAATCTCACCGTCTGGATTGGGAGAGAATTTTATACTTGGATCCGTAACTCCTGACTCACCCTCTCAGGATATTTAAATCTGTTCTGCTGCTGAGGATTTGCTGTGAAAGCCTGTAACTGGGTCTTTGTCATATCCTAATGTGTGTTACTTCTTGTTACCAGTTGTAAAAGTATCACATTACTATTAAGTGGTGCATGGGGTATCCCCTCTTAATTTGGAGGTGCCTGCCAGAAGTTTGTTGTTTTCTGAGAATTTTTTTTAATAAGATCAGGGAGGATGCTGCTGCTTCTGTTCTTTAGTTGCAGGGTAAGTCCTGTGCTATGTTTTAGGGTATCATGTGAGGAGAGGAGGCTGTTGCTGTGGGATGTTAATAGATTGTTTTAAGAAAGACTTCGTTTTTCTCTGCTTCTTGATGTCCAGACAGATAAATTCACATTAAACACTGGAGAAAGTCTTGGAAAAAACAACATCCAGATTTGTCTACAAGAGATATTATCTGCCTTCTGAAACAGGAGGCTGACAAATAAGAGTAATGCGTGGTACTGTGGTGCTCACATGCAAGCTATTACACTTCCTTCGTGTTGGTTCTTGGCTGCACTCCTAGTAATTTACAGTGCATTGACATGGTGGTGATTGACAGACTGTATGAAACAATGAGAGGGAATCCACTTGAACTTTATCGCAGAATGTAAGCACAAAGAATTGCCAACATGAATGCTGAGGTCAGGGCAGGTAAGGAAAGGTATTCCTTTTTTATTTTTAGGTTACCCTGCCTCATGGTTTACTCTTTTGTAGCTTTTATGTGTTGTAGCAATGTGAATTTTAGAAGAGAAGGCAGTACTGCTTGTCAGCATTAATTTAATGGCACAGCTGTGGTTGTGACTACACCCTGACTGGGGTTCAGAGACTTTTCTTTCTGTACAGGATTAAAGTACAAGGCATAGTTTCAGCTGCAGTTGTTTGGGTTTGGGTTTCGCTAGACTCTCCATGTCTATAACCATCCGATAGCTATGGATGATTTAAACAGCGCAGTGCTTCATCAAACTGAAAGAAGTCTGGCAGGCAGGCTGTCAGACTAACACAGTTTCAGAAATCTCTCCATGGGGAGAGACACTCCGAAGGCAGTCATGGGAGCTATTCATTTAAAAATAAAAATGGAGTTTTGAATTGAGGAAGGTTAGTTGCAGTTGTGTGTCAGGTCTTTCTTGTCTTTCATTATGTGATTCCTACATTCTGTTGCTGATAAGTTCGGATTTTTATAAGCCATCCTGTCCCTGACTGTGGTTCTGTTTTGGCTTCCTCATTAATCCCTGCTTCTCTCTTCAGTGTCCATACCATTTCTGCTTCTTCATTTCCTCTCCACTACTCTGCAGCAGCAGCTGTCTGCTCTTTTTACCCTCCTGCATGTATGAAACAGGACTGATGTTAGATGCCAGCAGGTAGCCATTTACGCTGTCCTGAGGAATAAACGGAAATCACCAATTACAATCGATTTGGTTGTTAACAGTGCTCATCTTTATTCCAGAGTGAGAAAAGGAGCTGTAGGGCAGCATGTCCCCAAATTGTGGGGTATACCCACTTTGAAAATGCTGCAGAGACCTAGCAAGAAGCCATAAGAGATGTTTACATTGAATTTTAGATTTTGTTTCCCTTGTGAGTCTCCCTTTCCAATTCACAGCAGTGTAGTATGAAGTACTGCGTGTGCTGCTTGGCCTCAGTTAATCAGATGATTTTAGTATCATATCACTTGCCTGACAAGATGGCTTACCTAAAAGAGATTTTGAAGGAGAGGACGATGCTTTGTAGTCTCTCCTATTACCTGAGGAATAAGGTGAGGGTGAATCTTCCTTAGTCTTTATGGGCATCTCCTAGTGATTCAGTGGATTTCATCATATGCACTCCACAAAGAAAGTGTGCTCTACCCAAATCTGTTTCCTTAAATTTTCTTGGTGGCTTTTCCTTATCTTGCTTCCACCATTGTTGCAAGTTTCGGATAAGGTTAGATCACCTGGAGTATCTCTCACTCTACTGTGGCCTTTTCTTGCTGTAAAGCTGAAGCAACTAGCAGAGGGTGTTACCTTCTTTGGTATCTTTCTATTTGTTATGTCATCATGGCTCATAGAGGTTCTTTGACAGTTTTTATGTTAATTACTGGATTTCCTTAGGATAAGATGTGCTTTGTGTTATATTTTCATCAGCATTACTGCCATCAAACTGTGCCTGTACAGTCTGTAGTAAATCAAGCTGAAGGGTGGAGAAACAGGAAAGGAAGAAACATACTCATGATGAAGAAAAGTAAGAAGTCAGTGTTAAAGATGTTTTTTATTGCTGGAACTGCTTGTGCTTTCTGCAGTTTATGCTATGTCAGTAATAGCAGAAGCTGTTCCAGGTGTGCACTGATACATTACACTTGTACTGTGTCAGTGGTGGAAGAAACCACATTCTTCTCCTGGCTTTTTATTTTTGTCATTCAAGTGCTGCCCTCAGAATGATATCTTTAATTGAAGTCAGACAGTAAATTGGATGGTTGATTAATGTGTTTGAAGTTAGATAGCACAGGAGGCACACAGCTGAGGGAAATGGAAGGAACCCCAGTTTCCTCTTGGCAAGCCCAGACATCATGCAGTTCAGCTTGTTACTGGCTGTCTTACAAGTTCTGGCGTGTTTTGAATTCCCTGGTTCATAAATCACAACACTGAAGATGGAATTCCTTTGGATCTTCAGTGTTCAATACTTTTTTGAAAACTTTTCCTTAATTTGAACATCCTTTCAACTTCCTTGCAGGAAATGTGTTGCTGAGGTGAGAGGTAGCACTGGAAGACAATGCTGTAAGGCAGTGAACAGTGCATATTGAAGAAATGTGTTTCCCTGTAAAAGTGTTGCAGTCTGCCAAAGAGTGAATGTAGTGAGAATAATTGCACTGAGAAAGTAAGAAAATACTGATTTATATGGGAAAGAAGCAGTGGGTACTTTATCTTATGTTTTGCTCATTTATTTTTTAATTTTTTTTTTCACACAGGTTCTTGGTTTGGGCTTCCTTGTACTTATTCATTGGCTCAATTGCTGCAGTGCTCTATGGGTTTAATGGGTAGTCATCATACATTTCATGTCGGTTCTTGGCACAAACTGTCTTGAGGCTATCGAGATAAAGAGGAACTGGAAGAAGGATTTATTATCCTGTAGTGGTAGTTTTCCATTCCTTGAGCTAGTATATCACCTTCAGCCCAGTGAGTGATGGATCCCAGCATGTCCCTTTTGGCTTGTTTGTTTTTGTCTCCAAGTATCATCGGTTACAAGGTACCAACGTTGACCGTTGGCATCCAGTGGGTGTTCAGTGTTAATTTTGGAAGTTGAATAAAATATGGGATTGCCCATCTATAAGAATATCAGGAGCTTGGAAAGAAGTCAGAAAGCATGGAAGTTATTCTGCCTTGCAGTTCTGATGGGTGCAGAAGTTGGGTAAAGTGGGAGGGAGTAGGGCACTTGAGCTTCTGAAGAGAGGATGGGTTTAAAAATGTAAAATACAGCAAGTGGTTTCTCGAAGCCAAGATATTGAAATAATTTCCATCTTGATTTTGAAATTAGACTCCTGCCTAGTAAAGCTAAATCATCAGAAAATGGAATTTAGGGTTTTAATTGTTCAGAAAAAAATCTGAATTCAGTATAACATTTTATTAGTTTGAAATACTGAGTGTGCATGGAGCTGAGATTATGCAACAGGGAAGCATTATGTTATTTCCAATCAGTGATTCTCATCAACGTGCTGTGAAAACAGCTTGTGTATGGAAGTTTTCTCCATTTATTCTTGTTCTTTATCACGTCCTGCATGTCATGCTATTGTATGCATGGACTGGATCAGCCCAATACATAATGCATTATTTGGATTGGAATTGCCATTACGGTTATGTTGCAAATGAAATTTCACCATGGAAATGGACAAGGCTTTTGTTTGGAACCAGATTTTTCATACTTCCTTGTGAATACTTGTTTAAATTTCTGTAATATGAATTGCTTATGTTAAGCCAACAGGGCACTTAGAGTTCTCCAGTAAAACTGAAGAAACAGGAATACAACTCAGCTTTAAATTAGCAGATAAATGGCAAAAGTGATCTGAGGCCTCAACTTTTTTGGGGACAGATTGTACTTAGCTTCTTCCAAAGTAGCTCTTGCCTTTTAGTGTTCTCAGTGCTTCCCCTCCACTTGCAGTTGTGGTATCAGTGTGAGGAGGCCTCAAGCACAGGGTGTTTTTCTCGGCAAACAGCAGGCAAAGAGCTAAGTCCTTGCAGGTGAAGCCTTCTCTTCAGCATTCCCTGCTGGTTTACAAGAAGCGTTTGCTCAGTGTGCTCTATATTTGGGGTTGTTCTTGTTGAAGGAGGTATTAGCAGCCGGATGTCTGTGTGTAGTGCCTGCCTTTTAAAAAGAGCTTTTGCTTTCCTTGCTGGCTTTTTTAATTGCTTATGAAAAATCTGGTGCCCATCTGTAGTGCTGAGGGGTGAATGTTGCTTCCTGATTTTCAAGGAATATGATGTTTGAGATAATTGACTGAATAAGTCAATTGTGCAGTTGTATTGTTCTGCTTCCTTGTTCAAAGATTATGTTTGAAACACCCTGGCAAAAGTGCCACTGTATGTGCATGTTAATTTTTTTTTCTGGATGTATCAATACGTGAGAAATAAGGAGGTGGAAAAAAAGTCACGAGGAGATGCCTGTGTATATCGATCGGTTTTTCCCAGGGTGTGATTTCTGCTGTCTACTCTCTACAGCGCAGATTTTGGCCCTAGAAGACATTTGTCAGCTTTCACTTGCAATGGTTAATTAAGATTGCAGCTCTACTAGTTTTTCCTTTTTATGTGTGGCCATGAGAGGACTCAAATGTTAACTGCTGAAATTTTTCCAAAACCTACAGTCTTTTTCTTTTGTGTGACAAATGCAAGGTGGGTTTGCAAGGAGGAAGAGAATGCAGGTAATGAAAATTAGTGGACATGTGTCTGGGAACCGTGATGTTGCCTTTTTGTACACCACTGGTAGTAATAGTAACCTGTCTTTTGGTAAATGAAGTGCAGGGCTGTTGTGAAGCCTTAATTATTTGTCACACAAGAGCTTCATAAGAAATGGCCTCTCACACCAAGCTCTATGTGCTAATCCCTACTGATACCTGTCACTCTTGATTTACAGTCCAGCTACTTGAAGTGGCTCACTTAGGGCCATTACTTAGTGCCATGCTTTAACTCCATTAGCTGCTGTCTCCAAATCAGATCAGTTACACCCTCTGCCTGGCAACACCTTAGATGTTACCTTGTCTATATAACTAAGGTTTGAGGATTAAATCCTCAACAGGGTGCCTGTGAAACCTGCAGAGGTGAACTGCTTTGGATGTGCCCCAACAGCGGGGACTGCAGCCCAGCAGGTGAAAACCTGGAGGCAAAACTTGAGGACTTTGTTTTTCTCACCGATTTTTCATGCACCCACTAGAAGATCTCAGAAATGCTGCTGCATTTCTCAGGTCTTCCCATCTTCATAGAATCGCTGAATATTCTGAGCTGGAAGGGACCCACAAGAATCATCAAGTCCAACTCTTAAGTGAATGGCCCATACAGGGATTGAACCCAGAACCTTGATGCTGTCAGCACCATGCTCCAAGCAAATGAGCTAATCTCAGTCACTTGTTCACTTAGACTGTGAGTTCACTGGAATTTGGCCTTTTTCATGTGTTTGGTATAGTTCTGGCACACATAGGACAGTAGATGGCAAAAAGAGTGATGGGCATGTATTGGGATACATCTTCGTAGTAAGATTTTTTTTGTACCCTGGTGACTAAGTTATAATACCAAAATAGGAAGGATGGATGTGTTTTACATTGTAAACAATCCTTCCTGTTGCTTTTTAAAGAACAGCTGGTAGCACCTCTTGCTGTAGTTAGTAGTTAGTTCAAAACCTTATGCTAATTACTTTATAACTCACTATATTCTCTCACCTGCATTTGGATAATTTCCTACCTTTCCACTGTTCTTCCACCAAGGACTCTGAAGTGCTAGCAGTGAAATGCTGATGAAGTAAAACCTTGTAAAGTTCAGCTGGCTGTGTCAGAATTGGGCTCTGGCAAAAACCTAACCCTAGTTTCTGTTGCATGTAATGAGGCGAGCTAAAATAAGAGGGTTAAGTAAATGAGAGCTCCTGCCCCAAATTTTTCACATGCAATTGTATTTAGCAGGCTTGGAGCACCAGGAAGAGGAGGATCACCCCCTGGTTCTGCAGGATGAGTTAAGACAAATTTAAACCCAGCCATGTCTCAAGAAACTTTGTAAAGAAACCTCATAGTGTCCAGCACTATAGGCAAGGAGAGAAGTGTGATGGGGGCTAAGGGTGTGTGGTTATTCCATTGCAGATTCCCAGTGTACATAGAGGAGAAAGCTCTGAACACACTCGCGTATCTTTGCGATGGGGATGCCAGGACTGGGCTGAACGGGCTCCAGCTGGCAGTTCAGGCCAGAGTAGCAGCGGGAAGGACCACTCCTTTGAACACTACCCAAGGTGGTGCTGCAGATGGCATTGTGGTAACAGAAGAGCATGTAAAGGAGGGGCTCCAGCGATCTCACATCCTGTATGACCGAGCAGGTGAGTAACTGGTGCAGTTTCTGAGATGCAGTGTTCTCAAATGTGATAGATAGCCTTTCTAATTTCTCTTTCTTCTCCTTTTCCTACCCGCTGCTCTACTGAAACAGCGATTGTACTAAAGTTTGTCCTAAAAGTTACTTTTCCTCTACAATGTAGTTCAGCTGAAAATTCCTTCTAAGCAGTTTCCTCTTATAAATTAGGAAGTGTAGATTTGTGGAAAGACCTGTTTGCTGTCCTGAAAATAGTTGGATGGTGAAATTATTTGTTATTTATGGTCATATTGTCTTCTATGAGGGTTTCAGTGCAAAGAGGCAGAAGAATTTGATGAGAACATTTTTCTTGGAGGGTTGGATATTTTCCATTGCACTTCTACTCCTTTGAAAGTCTTGGAAGTGGTCGCATTCACAGCAATATGTTATGTCAAAACCTGAGCAGTTTGCTTTATTTTTAGAGTTGCTTTTTAAGGTAATGAATTCCGTAGCTTGCTTAGGGCAGGCCACATAAATCTAATTGCAATTAAGGCTTCGTAGTATGATAACTACTCTTGCTAAATTTGTGACTTGGAAATCTCAGGCATCACAGTTAGGCCATATTAGGCCACTAACCATTTAATGTTAGAGGGTTAAAAGTCAGTGACTATCAGAGATTAGGTGAATCCCCTTGACTGCACATGCTAGTTCTTCAGCACTACTTGAATGACTGTGCAGAACAGTATGAAATTATTATGCCAAGCAGTACTTGAAGAACTGATTTATTTTCTTTTCTTTTCTTTTTTTTTTTTGGGCCACTGTTTCTGATATGCTCCATTAACTGTCACTGTTCAAAACCTGTGATGAGAGGTTTCTGGAGGCTGGTTGTAACATATGCCTGATTGCAGCCTTCTTGCTACAAAAAAGTAATGATGAGTCACTGTCAGGAAAAAGGCAGCTGGGCAGATACTGATCTAATGGCAGCTGAGAAGTTGAGGGTAGACAGGGGGAGGGAGAAGAAAAATTTTATGGGGTGTGTGGCAGGAAGAGGTCATGATTAGAAGGAAGCGGAAAATCTGACCGGTTCACTGGTGTGAGTCTCCTGCACCGTATAGGTCCCTTGTGTGTTTGCTGTCGCCTTGTGGTCACTGTCACACAGAACTCTTGGCTGTGTCCATTGCCCCCAGCCCTCCTACACTTTCTTGCTCTGGTAGAAATGGCACAGACTGCCTCTTCCTGAGGCTTACATCAAGTCTGGGTAGCATGTGTCAGGCCCTTCTCTGTTGCAGAAATCCATGTTGTGGTTTATTGTGGGGTTTTTTGGTCAGAGATTTTCAGAGTGGTGAGAGCAGTGAAAATGGTTGTTTTCTGGATTGTATAAATGCCAAAGAGCCTGACACAGATAGCAAGCAATAAGACTGAGATATTGTCACAGTAGCAAGTTGCCTGAGTACATGCCTTTACAGAATTTCTCTTTTCCATGGAATAGTCTGTGTTGACCACTGACTGTAAACTCCAAGTTGACCACTTTTGTCCATAATAGAGATAGCTATTTGTCCTTTTAATTACAAAGGTCTTCTGGATAGCAGCTACTGTATATACAACAATTTGGTTTTTTGGTAGCATGTTCTGGCTAATACATTTTGAATCACAGCTGTGGTGATGAGATCTACAGTCATCTAAAATAAAATGCTTCAGGCTTATAAAGTGGAGGATGTAATCATGATAGCAGCAACATACATTTGAGTGTAGTGTGTTCATGTAAAAAGCACCAAATAATTAATTAGTGTTCAGAGCTGTGTACATGTGAAATTTTTATTATACATAATTTTTTTGCTCCCTTCTGCAAAATTTACCAAATAGATGTATTTGTGCATTCTCTTCTGTACTTTCATCAAGTAATCTAGGAAAGAAATCATATGTCATCCAGTCATTAGGCTGTTGTTCCAACCTATGTGCAGACATGTAAAGAAAAGGTCTTTCTGCAGATAGTTCATGCATTTTAGCTGGAAGGACAAAGAAACAACTTTATTCAAATTTCATTACCAGCAGCCACCTGCAGCCCTTGCAGTGTGAGAGGAAGCAAAAACTATTTAGTCATATTTTAGCTTTTAATTGCAGTTGTTAAAATTTTGATCCTTTCAGAAAATTATGTAGCAACCAAATTCATTAAAGTTTACCTGCAGATGGGCAGTGACTAGATCTTTTAAATAGAGTTGTATTGTTGCCCCTTCTTTTTACATATTGTATCGCTCTGCTATCACTGATTTAATAAGATTAATGTCAGCAGTTTCACGGTCTGTTTGGTAACATCAGCTATGGTAAAGACTTGGGAATGCATTGAGCTGAATTTAATTTATTCCACAATCTGGAACACAGTTTCTCCTTTCCCTTCCCTGGAGGAGAAAAGAGAAGGTGTCTCATTGTCCAGGGCTTGTTCTTGGGGCAGAGCTTAGAGCCATGTGGGCAGGGCTAAGTTTCTATTCCATACCATGCACATCATTGCTGGGGTAGGGGAGTGGCTTATTGGGAGTTGAATTCCCAGCTGGTGTTAAACCACCACATTCACACCATAATGTTTTTTTCCAGCTCAGTTTTGTTCTGCTGGATCAGAACAAGAAGACTTTTCATCCATGCTGTTCCTCTAGTCTTACTTCCAAGGTTTTCTTCTGTCCTTTATCAATGAGCACTTAATGTTTACTTTTGGCTAAGAGAAATGGGGACCGTGATTTTACTTTGGCCCACTACCTTGTGAAAAGGGATTGTTTAAGAAGCCCAGATATTAATTACAGTCAGTAAACAAGACCTTTTCCCTACTTTCTACCAATATGATTTTAGATTAGTCGGCATCTTAAACTAACCTGAAAACTCCTCATGAGCACATAAAGCAATCTGTGGGCATATATCAACAAGATTTATGCATCTGTATATGGCAGGCACTAGAAAGCCCTCTCTTCCACAAAGCCTCTTGTGTAGTATCTTGTTTCAGAAAGGTATTTGCCTTTGTGGGAAGTGCACAGAAAAAATGTATTTTGATTCCAAAAGCTCTTCATAATTTTGATTTCAAGAGGCATGTGTGATACAGAACGGTAGACATAGATAAGCTCGTATGTGTCTGTCTCCCAACTGAATTGATAAGGCCAAAATCTATATGTTATCTAACTAGCCTGAGAGAGCTAATAAATAAGGGTCTACTAAAAGTTGTAATTTTTTTTTAAACTGCTTCTGGTATCTCAGGCTATCTATAAACTGTATTTTTTAGACAGAAATGTAAGACCTCTCTCTAACACACATCACTGTATTTTGCTTTTAATTGAAACTGCAAGTCTGATGTATAAGTACTGTCACTATGGCTCTGTTACCAACCTCAACTTAGTAAGGAAGGAAGTAAAAGGAGAAAGCTAATTCCCTCCTCAGCCTGAATCCTGAAGTTCCCTGCAGGTGTGTATATCTAGACTCAACCTATCTGCTGGATTCCTTCTGCCTCTCCAGCTGGTATCCCCTCATATGACACTTTACAGTAGCCGAAACAGCATATAAAAGCCTCCAGCAGAAAAATCTGGGTGAGTGCAGCCTCTGGAGGTATGTGAAGGCCATCTTCCTTACTTTTAAGAGACCAAGAGATGCCTCCTGCAAGAGGATGATGCGAGTTCAGCTGCTTGGGTTTATTGCTACTGACTCAAGTGTTCTGATGGAGCACGGACATGGTGTTTGTGTTGGCTCAAGTGAGCACTGCATACCAGGGCTCTTTGTGTGGAGTCCTAGCAAAAATAGCTGACTGCCCGTGCTCGCCAGCAGCATGTTGAATTCCCCACAGAATCACACTCCAGCAGGAGCAGAGGTGGGGGGAATGGGCCTGGGAGGTGGAGGTCTTGCTGGCTGCAAAAGGAGCAACTGCAGCAGTGTGGCGATTTTGGTTCTCAAACTCTTGCATGCAGCCCTTTTATTTTTCAGAGCCTGCAAGTGACTGGTGTGTTCTGATATGGCCCTCAGGCTGTAAATCCCTTTAGCCTTAGGAAGAAGAGAAATATTAACAGATGGCTGTGCATGCAGCCAGTTGCCTTTAAAATACATATGTAGCTGTGAGCCAAGGAATGCCAGGCACTTGAAAAAATAAAAAAGGCAGATAACATGGAAAGTTTCACAACAGTATTGCAGCAAAATACCCTTACATGATTAAAAGATATGCATATCAATCAAAACCAGCTGCACAAAAGAAAATTGTAAGCAGGCAAGGGTCTCATTCAGTGTTTTAAGTGTAACCCTAGAAGATCTGTGGAATAGCTTAGTTTCTCCTTGGAGTCCATATCTAATCATATATTAAACTTTAGTATTAAAAAAAATTCCTTGTAATTATTTCAGTCTTCCCACTTTTTATTTAGTAGTCTGGCATTTCAAGTATTGTTGTAGTAGTGCAGGTGTCCATGGTTGAACTCAGCATTTCTGAGGGGTTTGCCAGGGTTGTCCACTGCAATTCTGTTTTCTCCAAATTGTGTAATGTTCCATCATTATATATCCACAGCATTTCCTTTTTTCTCACCCCTGTATAGCACATCAAACTCATGTTTTACTGCACACTTTATTTTCAAGTTTTCAATGATGTGAAATTTCTTTTTTCTAAAATATCACTACTATATAGCACTGGATTTCTCTGATTCTTGTGTTGTCTTCTTAGAGCCTTGTGTGTGTCCAAAAGCAGTGGTCAGTGGTTTGTATGTGCTCGTACTTTACCCTTTGGCAATTTGGAGCTATTTATGTAGAGTTTTCTTCCTAACTGCTTAAAATATCTGGGTTTTGCTTTGTTTTTTTCTTTTGAAAGGAAGGGCCATTAGGGTACAAAACCCAAATTGTTTGCCTTGCAATGTTAAAAATAAAAACAACTTCCTTTTCATCAGCAGTTGCTCTGTTTTGCTTATGTAGTTAGGGAATGATTCGCATTGGAAACCACGAAGGCACTGAAAACATTAATGAAAGCTGCAACCACATGTATCTAATAAGAATTTGGAAAAGCAGCTTATGTTTACTGATGTGATCTAGTGAAATTAAAGGGACATTCTGTTCCCTTTAATGGATTTCACTTAATTTCCTCCTAACAGCTTTCTGTATCCCTTCTCTCCCATCCTGAATAGGAGAAGAGCATTACAACTGCATCTCTGCCCTGCACAAGTCTATGAGAGGCTCCGATGAAAACGCCTCCCTTTACTGGCTGGCTCGAATGCTTGAGGGCGGTGAGGATCCACTCTATGTGGCAAGGAGGCTGGTGAGATTTGCAAGTGAAGATATAGGTCAGTATTTGCAGTATTTCACATTGGAATATCACGTTGAGTGAGGATCTGCCAGGCTTCTCTGGTTTCTAAAATTTGGCTTTTGAAAAAAGAAACAAACCCAAAACAGTTATATGCAAAATAGGTACAAAATGCTGAAATGCTCCTCATGCAACCAAAACTTTGTATATGCAGGCAGAGACCTACCTGTGGTGTCATTGTGACGATTGCAGGAGAGACAAATGTTTCTGAGGTCAGGTTTGGTGTGTTTTAATATCGGTTATTGCTAACCCTGAAAAGATTTCTTTAGGCACTTCTGTGCCTCACTGGTTCTTGCAGCATTGAATCCGTCGGATTGTTTTCAGTTTGAGAAAAATGTAAATATCTCAGGTTGTTTTTCCTCTTGTCTCTCTTTGGCCAAAGAGAAGAACTTCTATTTTGGGATTTGTTTTCATACTTTTTATTGTACACTGACACTGGTTCTGTTCTGTTCACATAGAGACAGACAGAGAGGATTCCAGCAGCCAAAGAGGCTGAGGGGATCTCTCTCTCCTTCTTTCTATCTTCTTTTTTTATTAATATCTAATCTAATTATCTATTCATAATAAAGCCTTCTGATTTTGGATCACTCAATCAACAGACTCTGAGTTTTTGTTGGTGAGGCCCTGAGAAACCAGGGCAGCTCTCAGCAACAACCAATTATTTTCAACCCTGCTGGTTTTAAGTCACCAGTAAACTTGTGCCACAAAGAGGATGTTTCAGGGATGTCTGGTTTTATAATCAGGCACATGAATGCCTATCCTGACCTGCAAACCTCAGGTTTGATAGCTGGCTCCCTAGTTGTAAGGCATCTTGATTGACTTATCCAAAGTAGCAGATCCAGCAACACTTTTAGCTCTTACGTAAATGGCTGAAGAGTTAGATCTGTGGAAGGAAGCTGTGTCTGTATAGCAGTATTTCCCCATTTCTTTATCAATTTCAAAAAGTAGAATCATATGTGATCAGCTACTGCTCAGGCTGCCACTGTGTGGCAGCAGATTCAGTCTGTAAATCATACCCACGACTTAGACCTTTTTATATTTTCCAGGGAGGAGGGGTGCAGAAGAAGGAAGGCTTGTGGATGGAGGGGTTGTATCTCATGTATGGCGTGGTATTGTACCAGAAATTCCAATATCTGAAAAAGCAACTGAAATATGTATGGATACATTACAGGAGAGGAAAAGATGATAAAAAAAATATATAAGAGAGCCATTAAGTGAAGTAAATTGACTTTAGCCTGCTTTTATCTGATCCCTTTCTGTAGGACTGGCAGATCCTCTGGCTCTAACACAAGCAGTTGCTGCTTATCAAGGCTGTCACTTCATCGGAATGCCAGAATGTGAGGTAAAGTCTTCATTAATTCTCTGATTTGAAAGTTCTGCAATCTGTAAAACCTGTAACTATAAAAAGAAGCAGTTTGCAATGACAGGGCAGACTTAGTTGCTTCTTCATTCTGCATGCCCCATCTTTGACAAGAGAACATTGTCGCTCTTAAAATAGATGCTGTAGTTTAAAATAAAAGTAGCTGCATATTTATTGTTAAAATTTGATACATGTACATATATCATTTTTCTCTGTCCATTTTTTCTATTATAAATAAAGTAGCTATTATTTTCAAGCAGTGAAAACCATGAAGTTGTGTTGTTGTTAAATAATAGCATTCATATTATAGTAGCAGGCAGAGGTCAGTTTGAAAACGTAATCCCTTCCACACTATACAAACAACCTGATTAGCAGACCTTTCCCCAAAGCTTAAAAGAAGTCATTTCACGTTTTCCCTCTGCTTATTTGCAGGTGATTCTAGCACAATGTGTAGTGTACTTTGCCAGAGCCCCAAAGTCTATAGAGGTGTACAGGGCATATGCCAACGTCAAGGAGTGCCTGAGGATGCACACGGGACCTCTGCCCCCTGTTCCTCTGCACCTGAGAAATGCCCCAACAAGGCTCATGAAGAACTTGGGCTATGGAAAAGGCTACAAATACAACCCCATGTACAAGGAACCTGTGGAGCAGGACTATCTGCCAGAAGAGTTGAAAGGAACAGACTTCTTCAAGGAACGAGAAACGTGACTGCTGTGCTCAGAATGGGTTTGATTTTATGACTTGTACATTTCAACTGGGATAGAAACTCCCCTTACAGTGTCAAGCCACCTGTTGCTGTGGCTGAAAGGATTAAGCCACTAAGCCTTCCAGATACTTTTTTATCCTTCTGGTTTTGCTGCTGTTGTTCTGAAGGTATTTTGTAAAGAATTGCAGTTAGGCAGTGTAGAAATGCAAAAATAAACTTCATGCATATATGCAGTCACTGGTTCCTGTGAAATGCAGAAAAAACAAGACTTGTATTTCTTGGCTCTTGCTGTGACACAAGAAATATTGTGCTGCTTTTTAAAATCAGTGTCTATTTCAGATTTTGAGAATCTTATTTTCCAGAAAAATAGTAAATGGAACCCCCTCTGCTAAAATACTGTAAACAAAATAGAATTACAGAGTAATTTTTGCTCTCAAGATGTTCAAGAGACTTATTTTTTACAACAGTTATTAAACCAATAAAGCTGTTTAAAAAATAGTGTATGCATTTGTTTAAATACTCCTATGACAGCAGTGTGGTTTTGCAAGTTTGATACCTCTTTAATTTTATTATCCCTACTTTCCAGAGCAAGTTTAATTCATTTTATAAGTAGAATAGCCATGAAAATGGCCACTGGAGTGATCCCGAGCTCCTTTTGCCTCTCCCCAGTTGTTGTACAGCCCAGCCACCTGCGAGTCAGCTGCCAGGAGCACACCAGGTGCAGGTGGGTATTCCTCGACAACAGAGCTGTTTGGTGCTGTGTGGGGCTTCGATCAGAGGGGCTGCCACAGCCACGCATCTGGAGTTCATTCAGAGCAACGCTCACAAGCCAGGAGGTCTCTGGGCTAAGGATGCAGTGCCAAGTCCAGAAGCCAGCTTTATTCAGCTTATTGCTCTTGATTTTCAAGACAGATTGCTGACCCTGACCCTTCACCTTGATCAAAAGTTTTGGATATACAGCCTCCAAAACTTTTTGATTTGTACTGGAGATTAATTTTGTTGTGAGACTCCCTTCATATGAAGTTCTGCATGATGTAGGACTCCAGCCAAAGATCATGGTATAACTGGAATGTTTCAGAAATTAAACCTTTTGCATGATTGTGTACTGTTAGAGGGTTTGAGTTATATTCTTTAAACATTTCTATGTTCTCCTACCCCAGTATAGTTTTTGAATGCTTTGAGCAAAGTGTTGTACTAAAGACAAGCAAGTATTTCAACAAGCTTCATTTATGTAAATTTGCATGCTTTTCTTTTTAACACAGCTCACTTTTTGTTGTTCGGTTCGAGCTTTCTTGTTGCCTGAATTAAGGGGGTAATTAATTAGATTAGTATTTTTATCCTGATGGTCCTCTGAAATGCATTTGGAGGAATAAGGCAAGGTGTGGTCTTTTCCAGTGCTGGAGTAAATCTGAGCAGCATGTACTCACCTTCAGAGGACAGCACAGGTTGGCAGAGGGTTCAGAGGTGGTGTTTCATTCTTCAGTCTCTGATGGAGGCAAAGAGATCATGGCCCTCAGGTCAGATCCATCAGACAGTGCTGTCTAATGGGCTGCCAGAATATTGGTAGCAAGTTAATGTTTCAAAGCCATTGTGTCTCATGGCTGCTCTCCAAGCAAAGTAATATTTACCTTTGCCCTTCCTCCTTGTGGTAATTAGCAGCCCTGGGGTGTGCACTGGGCTGCTTCGTGCTCTTTCTCTGCTGCTGATGTGCATCTCTTTTCTATCCCCTTAAAGAGGCTCATCTCCTCTGAAAAACTCCATGCTCCATTAAAAATCCATCAGGACCAGATGCATTCACAGATGGACATTTCACCCCACACCATCTCCCATCCCTCCAAAGCAGACCCAAGGCAAAAGCATCCATTTCCTCTCAGGAAGATGTACGCAGTCTCCACACAGGATTGGCAATGCTGCTTTCAACAAGCAGGAGCCAATCTAGTGAAACTGCTCCAAAAGCACAAGTTGAAAGAAGGAAATTAAAAATTGCTAAGCACATTTCTTTGTTTCCTTGCTTTTGCCTACCTGGAGTTTACCCTGAGAAGCTCACTGAAGGGCAAAAATGGTTATGAATTGCATGCTGGTATAGTGGTGTATTTATTTACCTTCAGAGTGCAGAGCTGTAAGGAAATACCAAATATTGCAGTGTCACTGGAAAATTTGGGATGAGATTTGAATCCCATCAGGTAACAGTTGCTTCTGCTGTAAGGAAGACCATCAAAATCCACCATGCCACCATCTCTTTTTTTCTTTTGTAAGTTGTCCCACTAAGAAATAATGTAGATCATGAGAAAGGCCGTGCCATAGCCATTCCATGTTGGGGAATGCAGTACCTCGAGAAAAAAATTGTACTGATATAAGTTGTTTCTCCCAGTAGTAACACGCCCATGTCAAAGATACGGATAGCCACAACAGAAATATCAATTAAATAATGCCCCAAAGGAGTTCCATTGCAGGGTTTTTTTAGAAAATTACCTAATGAATACTGTTTCCATCATTTAGCTTCTTTGACTCTCAAAGATGAAAATTTGAGTGATAGAGCTGGCAAGGAGTTGTCTGGGCTTTTATACTAAATATTTATGTGAAATCATTACTTGTATTTTAGTTTTCTTGTCCTGTTTTCCGTGCACAAAGAGTTTAAACCCTCAGTTTAACCTCTGGACTGCATTTTTTTCCCTTTTCTGTGAGCATTTTCTCTCATGTTGAGAGAAAAGCTCTGAGCCAAAATGACTGCCTAGCATTTTCCATGAAAGGACTTAAAAGTGTTTATGCAAGCTGATTGTTTGAATTCCCATCTATCCTGAAGATACATTTTCTGGCTGCTGTGATGAGTCCATTATCTGAATTGCCAGCAGCCACTCTGCATGTTCAGCACATTTCCAGACAGGCTGTGCTCTCCGGGATTTTGGCTGTGGTTTTTGTCTTTTATTGTTACTAAGTAGTCTGGGATTGCGTAGGCCTCGTAATGAATATGGCTAACAACATGCATTTAGATGGTACCATGAGATAATGCGACAGAACTAGTGGTTCACTATGGTAAAAAAAAATGCCAACAAAACAACCAAAATAAAACAAAACAAACTAACAAATCCAAACAAAAAGCAAGGTTCTGTTTCAATTGTACCTTTTTATCTCAACAGGTGCAAGACAACTGGACTGGTCTTATTTCTGTAATAAACCATAATGAACCATATCAAACCAAGACAAACATCCATCTCCAGGACTTGATTGGGCTTATGTACTGTACCAGGATTTCGGTGATATGTGGGTATGTATCAACATTTAACAGCAAAAGTATAACTAACATACTCTGAGTTAACTTATCTAAGTTTATCTCTAATATCAGGTGACGTAAAACCCAGAGATAACTGTCCTCCTTATCCCCTCCATGGTATGTACTTCCTAGGATGAGCAATTTCAATTGTATGAATCAGACAAAAAGCAGACAATTGCTGGTGGGTGGTGGTGGTTTTTCTGTTTAAATTACCAAAACCAAAGGGCTTTTCTAAGTCTGTTAGCAGCAGTACAAAGTCTGGATTACTCATTGCAGCACAGTGAGCAAATATTTCTCAGAGTTTTGCTTTGTTATAAAGCCTAGTCTGCTTAGGAGAGGCCAAACTGGAGAAGGAGAAGGAACTCTAGCTCCTGTAATCCCCTGTTCCACTGGAAGAAACTTGCATGTTGTCTACTCAAACCAGCAGCCTCTTGCAAATTGGTTTTGAACAGAGTACTCAAGTACTCAAAGTGCTCAAGAACTTAGCATTTCCCTCCTAGGAAGTTTAACTGCAGGCAGGCTGACTTTTTAATGTTGCATTCCTCAGGGTTAACGTAAACCACAAACTTTGTAAGCAGTATTTTTTTAGGCAGTGGGTGTGGATTTATGACTGCTACTTAGCTATGACTAAGGCTAAGCTCTTGATTTTATATTGAGACTTCTGATGTGACATACTCTCATCTTGCACATCTTTAACACATTGAAATTACATTTTCTTCCTTTTTTCTCAGTTAAAGCATCTTGTACTCAAAATTACCCTGCTTTGAACTCCGTTAGGCCTGTGTTCATTCAGTTGTTCTACAAACAAAATCCTTCTCATGAGGTCGTTGAAGCAGCATATTATTATTTAGAAATGTGAATACATATGGCATGCCAGTTTTCTTTGTTGGAGTCAGCCCTTGTCAGTCATTTGTTCTGACAAGAGCACAGGGAAAAAAAAAGAGTATTAAGAAAAAACACAACCATCTTGTTGTGGGACATAAATTATGGGAGGGGAATATTGGCCAGTAGGCTTGCTGGGTTTTTTTTAAATGGTTGAATGTTAAACTGATTTTATTGAGATTTTTATTGCTGAGATTTTATTTTGTGCACCATGTCTGTAGAAAACCAAACTTGTCTCAACATAATGGTTCAGTTACTGAATGCTGATAGCAACACAATAAATACAGACATCAGTCTCCTCATAAAGCTACAATTTGTACAATTACGCAAGGTTTTATCTTTCTTCTGATTCTCTGGAAATTGCTGCCCTAAAAGCCTTCAGTCATGTATCTTGCACACATTGACTGTATTTGTGCAAATAAAGATAAGGATGCAATTAAAATAGAGTTTTTGAGCCTTGCTTTGGCAAACCCCATCTGTGGCAGCAGCACCTGTTTTTGCTAAAATCCAGAAACCCAGAACTAACACAACATCAAAGTGTTCCAAATTTTTACATGGGTTATTTGCTAGTACTTCTTGTTTGCAAGGCCCTGGGTTTTCAGTGTCGTGTTTTCAAAGCACTCAGTGCAGAAAGGATTGCATTCACATCTGCAGGCTGCAATACACTCTCTCCTCTGCAAGCCTAGCTGAGCCTTTGCAACCAGGTATTGCAGAGCAAGTGCCTGTGCCATTTCATAAATCTGTGACTCTCCCTGTTCCCTGTGGGGGCAAGCAGCTTGGCTCACACTTCCAGGGGAAGCTGCTGGTTCATGCAATCATCTCTTCTCTTGAGTAATTTGGTTCTCAATATTTTCACCTACTCCAGATGACTTCAGACTGGTCACACCTGCTGCACCACTGGTTTTCTCTGGATCTACTCTTCAGACTGTTATTTTGGTACTCTGAAATACTAAACTGCATGCAAAAAAACTGCCATTTTGAACAAAAGTTTAAGTAGAAGAATTTTATTTGTTGCTTAAACACAAGATTAAAATACCATTGGCAATTACATAAATTATTGTGCCCCACTCAGAGCAGAGGTTGTACAGGTAAATGTTACAGTACCCAAGATACAAGCAAATAACCTCCAAAAATAAACACAGAACACAACAGTATGTAATTACATTGGCTCCCAGAAATAAGGCTGTGGTACAGTACCAGAGTTTTTGAGCATAAAGAGGTAGTGGAAGTCAGCTCAGTAAATGTAGAATCCTTGTGAATAAAGAAACACATCAGATATTTCTTGCAGATTATGCCCAGTCATCCTCTGGGAAGCTAAAATATCTTTTGGGAATGACATAAGTTCTGACCAGAATCTAATGTCATATTGATAGCTTATGAACTTTCGAAAAGGTTCCTAAAACCTCTAATCCCTGAAACATTTTCATGTTTTCAATAACTAAAATGGCACCAGTCTGTAAATCCTAAAAATCCTCTTTAAACATGTCACTTAAAAGTTCTTACTAACTTTTTCTCCTTCTCATTCAAAAGCTGTGTTGCAAGTTTTCCGGCTACTAACTTCAAGGGGTTACTTTTGTTTAAATAGCTTAATCCTCTCTCTATTAATAGATGTCTCTAAACAAATGTTATCTGACCTTTTATTTCATGACAGAACTGGGTAAACTCAGCTGTTCCAGACATGCCTTTTGGTGCCTAGAATGATTTTATTACAGTATTTTTGTAAAGCAAGATTTTAGGAGAGGAATAGCTTTGCAAGAACAACCTAGTATATATGCATAAGGAGTGACAGGATTATTGGGGAGTGACTGGTTATCACAATGGGGAGCTGTGAGGAAAACCCATGTGAGGATGCATAAAGGGTGATCCTGTGCTTTAAGAGACATGCTTCAATGCATTTCTTCCAAGAAAATTTATTTCTACTCCAAGATTTCTTCTGCCTACAGTCAAGACTGTCCTTGTTTAATTAAAGATGTCAATCTCAAGAAAGAAGAAAAATAATTTTTTTATTCCTCAGTTTCTCTGGGGTTGTTTCAATGGGAAAGACAGAATCTCAGTCAAATTACTAGGAACTCACTAGGAGTGAGCTCTTAGTAGGAGGAGAACTTACTAGGAGAATTAACTCATTCAGGAGCAAAGCTTTCATTAACCACAGCAGAAACTGCTGCAAATGATAAGTTTTCTTTTATGGGGAAGCATATCTGCCGAGGAAAAGTATGTTTTGTGTTGGGTTGTGGCGAATAAAGAAAAGGAAAGGATGGTCAGCATTGAAATCCTCTTCTATGGCCATGCAGAGCATAGCAATGCCAGCAGTGGCAGCTGCAGCTTCTGTGCCTTCCTCGTTCACTTCCACAAAAGCCTTGTGGACAACTTCAGAGAGGAAGAGGTCACGTGCCCCTGACATTCCTGACAAGTCAGCCTTGCCACTGTCAAATACATCCAGCAAGCCCATAGCAGCTAAATCTGATTTAAGGTCATAGCTTTCTTCCAGCTTAAACTTGGGCAAACGCACGTGAACGTCAGCAGAATACAGATGCTCTGGACGTGTCCATTCCTGGAGCTTCTCTAAGGTAAGCTGCTTTTCCATCTAGAATTCAAAAGACAGAGGTCATTACTTATCACCACTAGTATTTCACTTTCAGTAACATTCGTGAGGCCTTATTTATAGAACACTATACAATTTTAAAGCTGCTATACAAAAATGAACATAACCACATCTTTGATAGCTAAATAGAGATTAAAAAATATTATTAAAATTAGTTGGAGTCAATGCAGTTTTTACTTTACAAAGTAATGCAGACATTTGCTTCTTGCTGCAACATACAAAAGGGAAAAACTTGCACCAACTGCAACCCAGTCTTCTTACCATTTAATCTACTTGAATGGAATTACAAAACAAGTAACAAAAATCATAATCAGAGAGCTCAAAGAAGCTGACCATTTAATGGAAAACCATCTCACTACTTCATGGCTGAGAAAATAAACACTTTCAAAGCTACTGAAAGACAAGTTCTGTTATCAGAAACAAACAATCAAGGCAAGTTAATTCTCAGTTAACTCTGTTTTCAGTATCCATCACAGTTCAGTTCAGCAAGCCAGAGGACACATGAAAACAAGCTACAAAATCAGAATACAACTTCTCTTCCTGATACAGTACATCCATTTTTTCTTTATTGTTGTACTAGTAGAGAGTTGTCTAATAATACACTTGATAGATCAGGTGCTCAGAGAATATGGGCTCATTAAGGCTTTAATTTTGAATGGCTGAACTTAAGAGCACTGAATAACTGCATTAGCTTAGATGGATCACCTTCTGCAGTCCAGTGGAGTCCTCTTCAGTGTCATCAGGTAACAGGATGATCATGCTAAGTTCTCTTCCTTCGTAAGGCAGCTCTAGAACACGGATCTTCTCTTCGGGGATGTACCCAAAATTAAATTTATTTTTCTGATACATCATTTTTACTGTCCTTCTTTCATTCTGGATGGATGAAAGACACCAAAAGTAACAGTTAAGGAAATACTCATTTAAAGAACTGATAGGAAACAAGTAAGTTAAAATTGTATTTATGTAAACACTTTTCCTCCATTATTAAACTGCTTTTTTCAGACTTCTGCCTCCCTGTTTAATAAGACTTTCTTCTGAAGAAATAATGTGTTTGTATTATATTTGGTTCTCCTTTGACTTCTATAGCACAGTCCTTGCAGAAACTGAAACTGTTTCTTCAAATTGCTGTACCACTCTATTGCCCAAAAATGAATATGTTAAGCCAACAAAAATCAACTCTGTTTAGCATAAAGCAGAAGACTGCACTCAGTAACTTGTAAATCTATTAACATAAACAGAATATAGAATAAGAAGATGGGGCTTAATCAAAATGTCCTGTCATTTTAATACTGCTTACCTAGCATCACAAACAGTTCCTAGCTGCTGATCTACTGCAGACAGAAACTTCACTAGGTCCTAATCCATAAGTGAGAATTGTCCCTGATACTATTCCAGTAAGTGAGACAACAAAAAGCTTGCTGAATACAGAAAAATACTAAAATCCGTAACGAAATAATTAAAAGATTCATTAATGGCTTTGTGTTTCTTAATTATTCTATCTGTAAGCAAAGCTTCATGCTACCACCTATATTATTTGATGTCTCTGACACATGTCCTACCAAGACATATCTGTATTACCTTATTTAACCGAAATGGTGCATCAGTGGTGTCAGCTTCTTGAAATTTCTCTGCCCAGTTGGCTTTGAAATAAATAGCATTCACCAGTACCAGCTTGGTCATGCTATCGACTGAGCCTTCAGACAGCAGATCAGGGATTTTGCCTTCAGAGGCACCAGAAAAAAGAACATCATAATAAAATTATGTAGTAAGTTGATGGCATATGAAACATACATAGAGAAACTGATGCCATAGAAATATTACAAATATGAAACTAATCTATTCCTGTAATAATGTGTGTTTCAGTACCTGTCCCTCTACTTCTCCATGATTTTTAATAGTACACACTACTAAAACTGTTGATATACAGTGGTTTGATGAAAATGTAATATTGTTAGTTTAAACTTTCGCATGCAACTCATCATACAAGAACTACAGAACACCCACATTAAGGAATCCTGAATTTAGAAATATATATACAATATGGACCAGGACTGACTGAAACAAATTCTCCAATTCATGAGTACAACTCCATGTTTAGGCATCCCTCCTACGCTCATAGCCTGAACACAAAAACAAAATGGAAAACTCACAGGACTTATGGAACTGTTTAAATGTCTTTCTCAGGTAATTTCTTAGGGAAGTTCTGTCCATGCATCAAATTAATATCCCAGGGCAGAATTAAACTTTTCTAAAGACAACAGACAATATAGCCCATTCCAATATAGTCCCCAAGATATGAAACACTGCCAGTTATTAATGAAAAGGTAGGTTACCTTCAGTTTTCTCCTCGACCCACTGGTTAATTTCTTTCCTGGCTTTATCACAAGCCTGAAGAAAATCAACTGTAGCCAAATCAGCTCCATATAATTTCCGTGTATTAGTCAGGAAATCCTAGATTTTGGAATGATAAGAATAGCTTTCACTGCATACAGATAAGAAAACATCTAATTATCAGGTAGATAATGTGTAATCAGATTGACACCTGCTCTGAGGTGGGGCTCTAACAGTGTGTTTCTTGGGGGGATTCTGAAGTTAATAGATTTTTTCCCCACTCTTTGAGTAAGCCTCATAGAACACGTGCCATGTCTGGAGCTGATGCAGTGCTTACTGCAGGTGTTGCAGTATTTACCTCTCATTCTCCTGAAACGGGCTCAAGCACAGCTAGGACAAAACAAAACTCCCCAAAATAGCTGAAGAGGGACAAAAATATCAGTTTATGTGCACACAAAGTTATAATTCACTGGTGAAGAGGCAGAGGCGTTGTTAAAACATATTGGATATCCCCCCCAAAATATAGTGTTTTCAAAAATATCTAAGTAATGTGGTACTACTCCGATGAAAATCCCAAAAGCAACAGGAACAGAACTGGCTGCAACCCAAAAAGCTGGTTGCAACAGTATGAGATGTTATGGTAGTTACTGTAAACTAAGAACATAGGAGAACAATTCTTCTCTTGAGGCCAAGCACAGCAGAAGTGAACAAGAAAAGAAAAGGGTTTGCTATGTTACACCCTTTAGGTGAGGGGCACGGATGCTCATAGCTATGGAAATGCACATGGCAAGTACGTAATACTCCAATCAACCTCCCAGTAATGTTTAGAAATATGCCTGGAAATAGTTCTACTTCATAAATACTCAAGTAGCTGCATTTCCCCCCCAGGTTCCCCCACATGCCATCCTGATGTGCACCACTGTACCGGCAGAAAGCTGTAGGACTTCTCTCCAAAGAGCCGACTGGCCAGCCGAAGGAGATAGGGAGCATTGCTTCTGTTTATATCCATTGTCAGAGCCTGGAATCTTGAATGAACATCTTCAACTTGGTCAAGATGAAGCGTCTGAAATAAAAGAAGTGAACTAGCTGCTGTTAATACTGTCTGATGCAGCAGGGCAGGATCCAGTAGGTAGGCTGAAAACAGAGAAAAGAAAAGGCTGGAAGATGCTTAGAGACTTCTGTAAACCTCAAAAATGAATCCATCTATTCCTGGGTGCTACACACTGCCTGTGTCAGCCACTTGTGTTGTGCTCCTGGTTTATATACAGTCACAGCTGAAGCTCTTGATCACAACCCCAAGTCCTGTCTGCATGTCTGTGGGCCTCTCCTCCATGGGCCACTGGGCCCAGGAACTCATTCCCAGGTAAGGAATCAAAAAAAAGAGAGATAATGCCATGGAGACTCTTCTGCTTTCTTGGTTTCCCCTTTGGCCCAAGGGAACCTGGGGTTGTATATTTTCAGAATATACAATCAGTACTAACACAGGTGATGTATTAAGAAAACTTAGAGCAATTATCTTTTATAATTTGATGAAAATATAACTATAAATATAGATGCACTTCAAATATACTTTTTTACATATAAATATATATAAAAAGAAAGTAAGTATTAGCTTTAAAATCAAATGCATTACTGCAATTTCTCTTTACCAGTGCCTCCTTTCCCAGAGGCAAGCTGATAGAGCTGGCCGAGCAAGGCTGATAGATATGACAGCAGAAGCTGCCAGACCTCACAGACAGGGAAGGCTACACCAAAGCAGGGACATTCACATTCGAACTTAAGACATGCCTTTCCCAGTAGGGAAGAGTGCTGTGAAGCAGTCATTGGATTCAAAGGAAAGCCTTCCTTTTCTCTCATTGGGTTTTGGTCAGGCCTTGCTGGCCACCTCGGTGCCAGCTTTGCTGTACAGATGGATGGCTGAGCAGGAACATCACGGAGGCAACCTTACAATGGAGTTATGATCCCGGAAACAAATTTCTCTGTGCTTGCAAATAGCTCTTGACAGTTACTAATTGCTGCCTCTTTAATTAGCACTGTGTTCATAAGTGAAATACTATGGTACAGGAACATGCCCTGTTGAGGGTGACTGTGTTGAAAGACATTTATTTTTTTCCCCCAAGTTCCTTTTGCATGATTTCTGCTGTCAGTAGGTTTATCCTAGGTGGGGCTGTCAGTCTGATTACATGAAATACGTTCAAAGTCTGTTTGAACAAGTAGTGGGAAAGTAATTTTATTGAGTAAGCACAGCAACACTCAAGAGTATAAAACAGTTCCTCCTAAAGTCCAGAATACAAAGGTGAAATTATTCATAGGCAAATGCATGGTGATGAGCACAATGAGGAGACTCCTACGCCCTGTTATAGGCATTAGCCAAACGAGAGTGCAGAAATAACAGTGACTGAGTCCCTTCCATGACAGAGGTTTCAGGGGAAAATGGCACACTCCTATGTGCACCATTTTTGCAATTTATAAGGAGGTTATTTTAAACTATCCTGCCTAACCTAAGGCTATGGTACAGATACCCATGCAGGCTGAACTCCTTTGAAATAACCAGGTGCCTGGATGTAAGAGATTGATACTTAGGTATCATCACCATGTATCATCATAGCTGTTACACTTTACATATAAAACTGTAGATTGCTACTGTGTTTTTCACAAAACAGAATTATTATCAATGAGCCTATCATCTGTGATCTTGTGTTATAAAGTAATAGTTTGTCAAAACGTCTCAGGAAAACTCACAAAGCCTTGCTACTGGAAATTATGATCAATTTAAAAGGAGACTGACTAATGCAATTAGTTTCCTCCTTCAAGAATTAACAAGGGCAATTAAATGAGCAACAAGGGCCATAGAAAATATAGGCAGAGGGCTCTGGAGCAGGGTAGGCAGAGGGTGACTAACTGCAGACAAAGACTCAGTGTGCACGACAGAAATCTTGTCCTAAGCACATAAAAATACACTCATTTCATCTTCCCTCCTCTAAAACTCAACCATTTTTAATGTAAATAAAATATAAAATTTATGACCAGTTTATTTTACTAACCTTCAACACCTGGGCTTCTGTATTACCTTTGGCCCCCAAAAGGACCATGGCCAGAGCAGCAGAGATACTGACAGGAGAAAAGAAGACATTTCCTGTTGGGTTGGCCTCACTAAACCTTCTGAGCAGATCAAGTGCAAATCTGCTGTTGGCAGTAGGCAGGTTCTCCATGGTTATAGCTGAAAAATAAAACAGTTGATAAGGACCCTGGGAAACATTCTTCAAACACCTTGTCTAACCTTGTGTGACTCACACAGTAAAGACTGGATTAAACTGGATGCAGCTGCTTACAGAAACAGCAAGAATATCATTGTCAGTGCACCTCAGCCTTAAAAAGAACCCAAACAGTCACACTGAAAAAGCAGGGGATTTTTCCCATGTTAATTGTATATTCAAACCTTCTTTATCATACTAACTTTAAAGACATTATTTTTAAAAAAATCTTGCCTGCAGATTTGAAATTGGAAGTGTATGTGCTGGTAGGACTGCAGAAGTCCCTCAGCCTCACAGACCTCACAGACCAGGGTTCTCCCTCCTGCAGCATTCCCTCGGCCCCTCTACCCACATCCTGCACAGAGGACATTTGAAACATCTGCTCAGTGACACTCAGACACCTCTCAGCAACCTGCACGTCTTCATGGCACAAAGACCATGTCCCTGAGCTGTGTCAGCCCTGCCAAAGGCTTCGCTGCTCGCTGACTTTCAGCAGTGGAGAGCACCGCTGTCCCCCGCCTGCGCTGCCGAGAGCACGGGAGCTGCCTGGCCACGGCATCCAGGACCATCGGGCGGGGAGCCCTGGACCTACCGACGGGCGAGGACACAAGCGAAGCGCAGAACAGACAAAGCTTCAGGGCTGACAGTGAGCAGCGATGCATTTTGGGGAGATGCTCGCGAGCAGGCTCTCGGAGCAAGGTGAAAGGCGCGAGGGTGGGGTCAGGCACCAAACCCCACCCAAAGGGCAGTGGCGGTACCGCTGGATGCTGTGCAACCTTCCTGCTCGCCCAGCTCCGATTCCGGCTGCCCTGTGCTTGCTTGCAGCCGGACTCTTGATGTTTTTCTCTTCCGGACCCAACGGCGTGGAGGAGTTTACACCAAAATTTGGGTATTTCCTGCAGTCTTTCTACAGCAATTGCAAAATACCACTATCGGCTTCCTTCCTCCGTGCTGGACAGATAGACACCCGGCAGCTTTGCGACGTTCTTGTCGAGCTCTACGCTACAGAAAACCCACCAACACCCCACCAAACCCAAGCCCCAAGGCGTACTTTCACTTTCGTTTACCTACACTTCACTGCGCAAGCCTTTCACCCAAACCAGCTGCTCGACAGTGCCCACCCCCGGTGCCCGAGAAGGGCCCCTCGCCCCCCGCCGCTGAGTGGGGGAGAAAAAATTTTCCCTTCTCGTCCCGTTACCGCCCCTTTCCTGTAGGATGCCCCGGGGAGGGGCGGGGACAGCCCCGCGGAGCCCCAGCGCAGCCGAGGGCCGCTTGGCCACCTACCTGCAGGTCAGCGCGGAGCGGAGCGGGATGGGATGGATCGGAAGGAGCCGAACTGCGCAGTGACACCGCGGTGTCACCCGCGGGGACCCCGCCGGGGCGGGGGGCGGAACGGGGGCGGGACGGCAGGTGTTACCCCGCGGCCACTCCCGTCCGGGTGTCCCCGGTTTGCCAGCGGAGAGACAGGGGATCTTCGGGAGTGGGATCAACCCCGAACTTGAGGTAGCGGTAAGAGATCCAAGTGTTTTAGACCCGTGGGACAAGCACACCCCGGCTGCCCAGGGAGGCTCGTCTCTGCCTTCCGGCCCTGCGTCTCTACTTACACTCATCTTTCATGAAGTTATTTCCCCTTTTTTTTTTTTTTTCTCATGTCAAAGAAAGTAACTGCATGGAGTTCTCCATCAGCCCTCGGTCTGACTCCCCGGACATCCCACCCATACTGCCCATATTGGTTTCAGGTGCATAGCACCAGCCCTTTCACTGGAGTGTCTAGTGACAAAAGTGTTGGGTCTCATCCCTCTCCTCTGCAAATAATGTTTTTATTTGCTTCACCTGAGACAGCTGGGTTACTGTGCACTGAACGAAGGATAGGCCCATCTAGCACCTTTCAGGTGACATTTACCAAACCTTGATTTGAAGCTCTGCAAGAAACCAAGAGGAAGCATTTAAGTCCTGCCCAGGAAAAATACTATTATATAGGGACACCCTTTCTATAAATCTTTCAAGGCCAACCACTAATATATGGCAGCCCTAGTAAGCACGTCAGGTTTCACTACCCAGAAAAATCTTGTGTTTAAGGATGAATCACAAACAAGGTGCACAGAGGCTGATACTACAAGAAATAATTGGGATTTTAAGAAAACTGGCTTAAAAATGCACTATTTACAGTGGAAAAAATAAATGGACCTCTGCAGGACTTACAGTTCTTTTATTATGTCAAAAACAGAAAGCACAAAAAACATCCCTGTGTGAGGAAAGCAGTTTCAGCTTTGTCTTTGGTATATTACAGTTAAACGACATTCCTTGTTAAAGGACCAGAAACCAGGTGACAGGGAATAAACTCAAGATCTCCCGAGGTGAGGGCTGTCGCCCCATAAACACCCTTTAAGGACATTTGCTGCAAAAACGTTCTTGCCTAAGTGCTTCTCCACATAGTAGCCAAAAACCCACATCTAGGCAGGTTGCTCAGCAATACCTGGAACAGGCTGCCAAAGAAGGACCCACAAAACACATCCCCGTGTAAGCAAAGCCCTTGCAGCTGTGTCTTTGGTATCATACACATAAACTATGGTGTCCAAGAAAATGTTAATAGCATAAATATATAACACTAGCAAAAAGAAAACCCAACTCAAGGCCCTATCATTCAAATCTTCCATAGGCACCATGTGCCCTTTTCTTACACACTTTATTAAAGGACCAGAACCAGGTGACAGGGAATAAACATGGGGGTCCTGGCATGATGAAACAAAGGCACTCAAAACACAAGGACCTCACAGGGACATCTGGTACAAAAGCATACTTTCACTCCCATTCTTGCCTAAGTGCTTCTCCAGGTAGTAGCCAAAAACCCACATCTAGGCAGGTTGCTCAGCAATACGTGGAACAGGCTGCCAAAGACTCCTTGCAGCTCCAGGGAATGCATCAAGGCACTCAATGGATGAGACTGGAAGGTAAAAGGAGAGGGCAGCTACAAATGTGCTCCAGCCTTGTCACAAGCAAAAGTAACTTCTTCTCTCCCATGGGCTCTCACTGCCTGACTCTGCCTGCTGGACACCAACAGTGAAGTCAAGCACAGAAGAAGCACTCAGAGCACAAGGGGCATGATTCTTGTGTCAGCAAGAACCTGGAGACCTCTGTGCCCAGGTGCAGGGGCAAGAGGGCTAGGACATGGCACATGCTGTGTTTGTCTAAGCAGCTCTGTTATTCCTGCCAAGCCTCACATCAAGACCACAGAAGAGGGTTCAGGCACAGCTGAAAGAGACAATTAGTGCAAAAGGAGTCACCCTGTTCCAGAGAAATGTAAATTTATTGCGTGGTGGTATCTATGCTGCCAAGACATCTCCTCCTTAGGGACAGCAAAATCTGCCACAGAACAAAATGCTGGAAGTTTTGGTGTGCCTAATGAAGAAGAGGAAGGGATGATCAGCCTTGAATTCTGGAACTCTCATTGCACAGAAATTCGCAACCAGCCCAGTGGCAGCAGCTGCTTCAGTGCCTTCTTCATTGACTTCCACAAAGGACTTGTGAACCACTTCAGAGAGCAACAGCTCATTGCCAGATGAGATTCCCGAGAAGTCTGCCTTGCCCAAGGCAAATGCATCAGGCATTCCCATGCTGCTCAGAACAGGTTTCAGGTCATAATTTTCTTCCAGTTTAAATCTGGGAAAACACACCCTGACCTTTGTAGACTTCATCATTTCAGGACGGATCCAATCCATCAACTTCTCATATGTAAGTTCTCTTTCCAGCTGAAGAAAAATCCCACATTGCAATGGGAAGATAGTCAATGTTACATAGCCAAAGCAGTAATTACTGTGTGTTTGCGCACACAGAACATAATATGCACCTTTTTCTTCCCAGCATTCAGCA
>VZTN01003982.1:0-10085 GCA_013400515.1 Erpornis zantholeuca
GTTTTCTGAAGACTTGCTTTTAGCTACCTGCTGATTTGAACTGAAAAAATTATACACTTTGGTGCAGACATCCATGATTACTGTCTTAATGGTTGATGTAAAGATAAACAATCTTTTTCTTCAGTCAGATTTGGATGTGACAACATCATCAACAAGAAACAAAGCAAATTACCTGTCAGTCCCCGTGAGAATGTAATTAAAAAACAGCAAGACATTTTTTTCTCAGTGCAGTTTAGCTGCCCAAATATTCATCACTAATGTGATCAAATATAGGCAGTGTTTCAGGGAAATATGAAAGGAAAATAGCTTAATATTTAAGGAAATAATAAGGGAGAAAGGCTTATAGGAATTTGGGCACGATGTCGTGTTCAGCCTTTGCCTGTACGTTGGCCTTTGGAAGGGAGGCAAACAGACTGAATCCATGAGTTAAGTTTGAGAAAAAATTCAAGGAAGAACCTATCACAATAACACTTACAATTCACGTAAGTGAATTATATTTTATAAACCTGTGAGCCCTTCAGCCTTTGCTTTCAAAGTACAGTATATGCCTTAATTTGGAGACCATTTTCTTAGGCTGAAAAGACCTTTTTCTGTATCACTCCTTTGGAAATTTAAACAGTCCTCTGGAGCATGTTTGTGTCTTGGTTTTTACATTGGTTTGGTTCGTTTTGTTTTTTTTTGTTTGTTTGTTTGTTTGTTTGTTTGTTTGTGTTTTGTTTTGCTTTTTGTTCATTTGGTGGCCTTTTTGAGGTTTTCTTTGTTTTTTAATGCCTCAGTGATTTAACTCCAATTCATCTTCTATGGAATTTGAATGTATTAAAGTGCAGTCTCCTTCTCAGTAATATATCCTCTCAATAACATAAATTCCCTATTATGTATTTTATTCTGATTCTTGAAGCTGTTGGTTTGATTTGGTGAGATGGAGGGGAGATGTTTGTCCCATTCCCACATCTTTCCCCAACAATTATCCTGGTTTTGGAATGTAAACAATGTTTTTAGATTTCTTCTATTTTTCTGTATTCTAAGCAGCACTGAATGTATCATGTATGTTGAATGTTAATCCTCCTTCTTTTGAAGTGGGGATGCTTGCTGGTATTGCATGCCTTGCGTGTCTTCAATTTCTGCTTTCTGTCCAGTGGTTACCTTAGTTCTTTTTTTAGTTTTCCACTTTTAGCCTGCTTTTCACTTCCGTATTCCTTCTCAGACTTTTCCTCTTCTTGTCTGCTCTTTCCCATAATAGCTCTTTTTATATTTTTTCTTCTGAGTTTGTAAAGTTTCTCCCACAAAACCTTTTATTTATGTTCAGAGTATATGTTTTGATATGAGGAAAATTCAGCTGATGGGAGGAAAATTCTGCTGAGCATTAGTAACTGCATTGGAACTTACTGGTAACTGTTAATGGAATAGAAGTAGTATTGTTGTTCTTCCATTTTTATTGAAAAATTTCCATCATTTACTTTCCTTTTGATCTTGACCTTTCTGTATATGGCTTGTATATTAATACATTATACCTTCTTCCAGCAAAGTGTTTATCTGAATCTTGCTTTGTGAATTCAGTGGGAATCCAGTGGAAAAATCACAGTGAAGGTGGGAAGAGAGTATAGAGCAGAATCATGGAATTTCTTTTAATATCCACTCTGAAATACTTCAATTTGTGTAGCTTGATGCTCTTTTTTGAGTTGTTGGTAATTGATAAATGTCAACATTTAAAATGTAGAATTGGGTTTTTCCTCTGTAGTATTTTGTCACTCCCTCTCTGCCAATGTGATATGCAAATTATGTCTGCTCTAACTTTTGAGGATGNTGGAGTTGGTCATTTTGATGAATTGATCTGTAGATACTTTGAAGGAATCTTCGGGTTTTGAAAGAAGTACTTAAAAAAGAATTCTGTGCAAAATGCCAGAGGTTGTATTTTTGATCACTTGGGAAAGGTATGTAGAAGGGAACAGGTGAAATAGCTATGCAATACCTATGCAAGTATACCATTTTATGTACAGGATCTGACAATTTAAAAAATTTATAAGACTTGTATTATGTTATTTCCTTGATTGTTTCTAGGAAATTTGTTCCTGCTCTTTAATCTTACCTTCTAGAAGAGTGCCTTTTTGTATTGTTAGCCTCACCCAGTGGTTTAATCTGGGAAAAAGCAAAAATTACTCAGTCCAAAAAGCTTTGATTGTGAGCTTTGATTTCATTGAAACAGACTCTTTATGCCATAAGTAAGAGGTTCTGTTGATAGGTATTCATTCTACTATGTCTTTAAAGTATAATCTCTAAAGGATCATACAAACGTGTTAGTGGGTAACCCTTTGTGTCTGAATGCATCTTTTGGCCAGCTCCTCAGTCAGAGGTGATTGTATGTCATAACTCACTAGTATTTGCTGCTGCTGTTTTCCTCCCATGAACATGCTGCACAGCTGACTTGAGGGAAGTCCTGCCAAATCTGGCACAACATGATAACTTACATTCTGTTCCTTCCTTTTATCCTCTTCAGTCTGTCTCTTTCTGTCTCTACTCTTCTCTTTTACCTGCATTAGTTCTGGTTTCTTAGCCAAACGAATATTCTTCCAGTTATTCTCTGTTTCTTTTTCTAATATAGTTTTCCTCAAATATTGCATATGTTGGCCAGGAGCAGGATTTTTGCTTACTAATTCAGAACACCTACTTTCCATGCTCTCTCAGATATGCTTATGTGTCATTTTAATTTTGAGTTAGTTCCTTTTTAGTTTATTCACACTGGAGAGTGGGAGCAGTTCCCATTCATTGTTATTAGGTTTTGATCTACTCCCCCCCGTAATTAAGATTCTGCTGCACTTGTGCATACAAATTATGTACTTCATCCTTTTGTACTTTGTACATACAAATGATGGTAATTTCTCCTGCCAAAAAAAGCCTACCAGTTTAATTTGAAAATATGGAAAAGTATGGTTTCATAGTTTCTTAGCTCATTTGCTGTTTATCACATATCTTTTTTGTTACTCTGTTAAATGTTTCTCTTTCTTTTTTACATCTACAGTTTATTTAAGTAACAGAAAAGTAGAATTGTTATAAATTAGTTAAGTTGTGTCCATATTTTTGGCAGTTCCTTCTGTAGTTATGATTTTACATATGTTGGATGTGACTTTTCTTGCATTCTGGTTCAAATTATTTTAATTCTGTTCAAATGCTGGAAGTAGGTAGCTTATTTGGAAGTTTTTCTGCCAAACAAGTATGGAAAGTTTCTGTGGATTTCTCCATCTGTTTGTGTGTACAAATTCTTTCATTGTCTGGCCGGTGAGTCAACCTTCATTGGGTCCTGCGTGCTCAACAGAAGGAGACTGTAACTTACTTTCGCTGAAAGAGGGCATAAATAACACAATAATGAAAGTTTTCTTGCTGACATAAATGCTGCACCTCCATATGCATGAAGAACATCTTAACAGAACTTTTCAGCTATTTCTTAACTAATCTCTTTACATATTCTTCTTTAGGCAATTTTTTACCATATTAATATAAGTACCTTAATTTTATCCCATGTACATATGGTTGTTATATGTGATAAAAGAGATTTAAAAAAACCCTTACTGTAAGATCAGTTGCTTTTTTGTTTATAAAGAGTCTTAATTTAACACTTTAAAAATGGGTTTTCTATCACTGATGACCTGGTGTCTTGTACTGGGTTGATCAATTCCATTGCCACAGTATTTGTATGTTGATTTTGATGTATGTTTCAGCTTTGCAACCTTATATTACACAGGAAGGCACTATAATACATTGCAAAGGTGAGCACTCTAATGTGATTACTAGATTCAGCATTAAGCCTGATCTGTACTGTTAACAATAATGTACTCTTTGCTCCTTTTGTATTTCAAGTGATAAGAGTAGACTTAATTATTCAGAGTAGACTTAACATATTAAATGCCAATAACATTCCGCTTTTTTCTAGTCCAGTAGAAACAGAGGAGGTGGGAGAGATGATAAAGCTTAGTGGAATTTGGCAGGTCAGGCTTTTGAAGTTCGAATTGGTTCACTTCTTGAATTTCAACAGATTGTATTAGGGCAGTGTCTAGCTGACTCATGAAAGAGAAATTTTCTGTGCTTGCAGTCTGGGAAATACAGCTACATAACAGTAATGATTTGTGTAAGGGAGCAACATTGCCAATAATTAATTTTATTAGAAATTCTAACTTAGTAATAACATCATAAGAGCATGAAAAGAAAGGGGAAGAAGAGAGAAAAAAATTTTTTGGATGAAAAAACCTGCCAAAACCTTCCCTTGAACCTCAGTAATTAAATTAGTTGTTTATTATGTGTCACTTAACTTCTCAGTGGTCACGAAAATATCCACACTACCTTTCCAAAAGAACATTCCCCTCCTTTTCTAAGTTGCTTTGAATTGCTCTTGGCAAATGTAACAACTTTACAAAATCAGTTTTGCAAAATATGTTTTGCAGATGTGGAATCCATAATTTAAAAAGTTAAATTTAAACATGTGTATATGAAGCCCTTTTCATGGGTATTTTAATTGAAGAGGAATTTATGAAAGAGAAATCAAAAACGTTGATGTGACTGCTTAGCATTCAATGTAATAAAACTTGATATAGTGAGCAAACAACACTGTATGTTAGAGGTATAGTTTAAAAAAATCCCTATATGTAGTTTTTACTAAAGAACAAACTTTTGTTAAACGTAGTTTGTTTTCAGGTGGAGAAAAAGACACATTCAGGAAATTTTTTTGTTTTGTTTTTACTGGAGTTCAAAAATACCTTAGTTCTGCCTATCAACAGATAAATATTATTATTACACTTCTCCTAAGTGTTGCAACATAGAGCATACAACAGTGTTATTGTTCCATCTCCCACTCTTTAAAGTCTATATAAAGACTTTTTAAAGTCTTTATAAAGTCTTTTTAAAGTAAAGAGGATATACTCTTAGTAAGAGGGTTTTTTGAACAAAGCGAGTGTCCTGGAAATTATCTGATTGATGCAGGGGTAAAATTTTTTACTCATTTCAACACAAACAACAGACTGAGCTCAGAGAACTTCGGAAGTGAAAACAGAACTTCTGTAATGCAATCTCGTTTATTTTTTCATCATGTCTGAGGAAAAGGAAACCATTAAATGGTACAAAATATTCCAGGAAAAACCTCCCAGCATCATAATTACATAATGTACTCTGAATTGACTGTTGTATGATATGCAGATTGAGGGTCAATAGCAAAAGAGGAGAGAATATTTGGAAGCAGTCTTAGAGTATTTTTGCTGTATTGCCAATTTAAAGACAATATTACCTGAAGGTAAATTATTTGGGTTTCTATGCTTCTTTACCTTTTTGTCTCCTTTCCTTCTGGCTAGAATGGGAGGACTTTAATATTAGTCACAGTATCACAGAACCTTTGGGGCTGGAAGACAGTTCAGTGGTCACCTAATTCCAATCTCCCCCCTCCTCCTGCCAAGGTCAGGGATGCCACCCACTAGACCAGGTTGCTCAGATCCTTGTCCAACCAGATCTTGAATATTTCCAGGGAGGTGACATCCACAACTTCTCTGAGCAACCTGCACCAGCGCCTCACACAATCATAGTAAAGGATTTATTCCTAATACTGATCCTAAATCTCTTGTCTTTTAGTTTAAACTGTTCCCCCTTTTCCTATCACTATCTCCTCATGTAAAAATCCTTCCATCTTTTTTCAAGCCCTTTTTTAGTACTTGAAGTTGCTTTTGGTCTCCCCAGAGACTTCTCTTTTCCTCTCTGAGCAAACCCGTCTCTCTCAGCCTGTCTTCATAGGAAGGTGCTGCAGCCATCTCATCAGCTTTAATGTCTCCTCTGGACTGTCTCCAGCAGGTCCCTGTCCTTCCCCTGCTGGGACCCCAGAGCTGGATGCAGTGCTCCAGGTGGGTCTCAGCAGAGCAGAGCAGAGGGACAGAATCCCCTCCCTCCCCTGCTGCCCATGGGGCCCTGGATGCAGCCCAGGGCACGTTTGGCTCTGTGAGCTGTCAGTGCCATGGCTGGGGCATGTCCAGCCACAGAATCAATCAGGTTGGAAAAGGCCTCTGGGATTGATTCCAACCTGTGACCCAACACCACTGTGGGCAACCAGACCGTGGCACTCAGCGCCACATGCAGTCTCACCTTAAACACCTCCAAGGATGGTGACTCCACCACCTCCCTGGGCAGCCCATTTCAGTGTCTAATCACTCTTCCTGTGAAGAAATTCTTCCCAGTGTCCATCCTAAACCTTCTCTCATTCCAGTGAAGGTATGTCCCTGAGGCCCTTTGGTGATCTCTGCTTCTAGTCTATCACTGCTTTGAAGGAAAATATAAAACATACATAGCTTACAAATGACTCCTGATGTTTTAGTTGGTGGTGATTCAGTCAGAAACCATGCTAAGCTGAAATTCTGCACATGGTATTATGAGATGTGTTTGCAATACAATGTCCGTTTTAAAATAGGAAATATTTCCATAAAGAATAAAAATACTTTAAAGATCTTATGTGAAAGAAGACATTAAAGAGCTCAGTCTTAGCTCAAGAATTAAGGGATCTCTGGAGTGATTGACAAATTTGTAATATATAGAAGATTTCATACAAGTATTTAGTAGAAAATTTTTTTCATTAGATACAGTAGGAGCAAGGTAACAGCAAACACATGCTCAGTGTGGGGACATTAAGAAAATATTGAGGGAATGTTAAATATATACGCTAGGCGATGTGGGTATTTTTGACAGGGCATGTAACTCATATGTGTGGGAATATGGCCAACTGTCTGTAGCAGAAGCAGCAGTTCAGAGAACTTGGATTTTTCAACTGACCTGATGATATTGCAGCTGATTTAGGGCTCATACTTCTTTTAATGTGTGTTACAAGGAATAAAAGTATACAAGTGCCTCTTCTGCCTTTACAGTAGAAAGGTAAAATGATAAAAAGATTTGAACGTGCTCTTACTGTAGCCAGTTTTTGAGGTTTTGACAGGACAAAGAGGAATCTGAAGACTTCAAAAAAAGTCATTCCATGCCAGCAGAAATAAAGAATTAAGATGGTAAAGGATTCTGAAGAGATTGTTCCCAAATTACGTATGAGATGCTTGTGAGGCATCTGGAGTGAAAAGGGAAGGCAGTCTCTGAAGTTCCTGGCACATAATTGTGTTACCAGGTGCACCACCTGAGAAGGGGTGTGCCAAGGCAGTCCTTGGGAACTTGGACTGTAAGAGATGACAGAGCTTTTCAGTAGGAGATGGTCGTTACTCAAGGAAGAAGAGAAGCTGAAGTTAAAGGATATTCAAATGAGATTTTGGAGGGATTGAATATTATGAGGGACAGGGAGTGGAAAAAGACTCAGGTTTTGAGCAAATATCACGGTGGGAGAAAGTATGAATGAAAAGCAGGAGACTGAGATGGTTATTGAGAAAACAAGGAGATGAAAAAGGGAATCTCAGAATCATATAATGGTTGAGGATGGAAGCAACTTTTGAAGATCCTCTAATCAACCTAATAATAATTGTAATATTGTGCTTCACTTAAAACTAAAAATAGTAATTAAAACCATCAAACAACAAACCCACCAAAATCTCAAACCCAAACTAATCATCAGAACACTTGAATGTCTTATGCCAGAGTGCCAAACAGAGCCATGAAGTGGTGCCTTACAGATAGGGGATTTGAAGACTTTTAGAAATGCAACTAATCTTGACTTTATTATGGACAACTGGAGATTAATTCTACTTATTCATTCTAACTTTCAGTTACTGATTTATCATTACTGTCATTAAATGTGCAATTAAATGTAACCTCCCTGAGGTATTTCCAGCTCATTTTCTTGTTCTGTTTTATTCTAGAATTATTAATATGTCAGCTCTGTGGCCTGTTTGGTCTTGTAGCTCTGATGGAAGTTCCTAATGTTATGCCTTGGTATCTTGTCTCGTTCTGCAGAAATGGCAGCCTCTGTTAAAATTGTCTTTGCTTTGCTAGAGACCAGTGAATTATGTGCTGTTGGATCATAGGCAATGTTTGTATAGTCTAAACAAATGGAGTTGTCTTGAGAGCCTTGAGATTTTTTCTTTCTAAATAAATGATCTTCCTTTGCCAAATTCTGAAACTCCTCTCTGCATTAGATGCCAGAAGAGTTTTGAATTTTTATCTGGAAAGACCTCAACATATTAAATGGACAGAAAACACTTGTATCTAAGACAGTTTAAAGGGTCCACCTGTATCTAGTGTTTTAGTTTTCTCTCATTTGGATGTTTTTCTGTATCTAAGGAACAGTGAAGATCCAGGCAGATACTCTTTTTCCATTAGAAAGAGAAAGGATGTATTTGTTTTGCTAATAATGTGGGAAAAACTCAAATTGAAGAAAACAATAAATGAGTCTTTCTAAACCATTTGAAGAACATTTTTATAATAGAACTCTAAGACCTTCAGGATTAGTGGAAGAGAACTACAATGATATTATAATTAATGTTTAAAATGCCTTTTAAAAAGAAAGTCTGAAGAATAATCAGCCAGTTAAAAGCAGAATATTCTGTTGTTGTTATGTCAGAATCATTAAGAAATCTGTTTAAGTCATGAATTTGAATAAGCATTCATGCCTGTTTTCTGAAGAATTCGTTCTTTGTAGAGGACTGAGTACTTTCATCTTCTTGATTTCCAGTGGCAGTGGAGATTATGTAGTACCTGTGTAATAACTTTTTGTTATCTTTACAATTCTAACTAATTTATGTATTTACAAGAGAATTTTGGGAAAAACTGGTTTTGTTTGGTTTTTTTTTGCTTGTTAATTTTAATTTTTTTTTTAACTTGAGATGCATTTTAGTGTATATGATGTTTCTTACTTGGAAAATTGTTCTCATATCTTAAATGCTATTTTGCCATTACAGCTTAATTTGAACAATATTATATGTCATCTCTACTGGAAAAGAGGTTTGGTTTTACCATAAGAAGAGCTATTTTATATGTACTAATGTTATCTAAAACAACTGTTTTATTTAAATTCTTTTTTCAGAACTGTGAGGACTTGGGATGTTAACAATGAAAAAAAGCACAAAAGCGTATTTAAGCCACGATCAATTCAAGGTAAACGGGTGATTCCTACAACTTGCACATACAGCAGAGATGGGAAACTTATTGCAGCTGGCTGTCAAGATGGTTCTATCCAGATCTGGGACAGGAATATGAGTGTAAGTCCAGTATTTGAAAACAATATGTGCTTCTAATATTTCGAATTTGGATGTTGAGTCAGATAAAATCAATTTTGGTACTTTTATACTTTTATTTCTCTCCTCTCCTCTCCTCTCCTCTCCTCTCCTCTCCTCTCCCTCACACTTTCCCTGTAATTTCTCATATGGGAGTTGCCTGTTCTCCTCTAATCATGCACACTCATNTCTCCCCTCTGTCCTCAAAACCAAGTAAATCATAGGCATAACTTAATATTTCTTCTGCCTTTCCACAACTAATCATTAAGTGGGCTGCCACTAAGTTCAAAATGCTGGGAAAACTCTTGACAGTCTTTTTTTATAAAAAACCAAAAAAGTGACTACATATCTGTATCTAAATGATTGTTCATTTAAGATGCAATGCTTGTGAGAAAAGCTGTAATTTCTTGTTGGTTGTTATATAATTTTTTTTAGCTGTTGAATACATTAAGGAGTAACTCTTAAAACTTGATACTGAAATCAGTCATTAATCCATATAATAGGTGGAGAAGAATAGCATCTAAGTGAGTGCGGGTAAGGCCAATGCTGCACATTAAATAGTAAATGTTCTTATATTGTCTAAAGTGTAAAAATTAACATTGAAGCAATTTTGAACCATTTGTGTAAATGCGTTGTGGTCAGAAAGAGTCAGAATGGAAGCAATTTCAAATTCTTCAAAATTAGGAAATATTTCTAGTATTTCTAATTTAGTTAATATTGAACTAAACAATCAATTTCCATTGTGTTATGTCTTGAACTGACAAGTACAGTTCTTGCTACTATGTTGTTTGAAGCTTAGAGCATTCAGTACGTGCTGTTGCTTTGTGTACTACAGCTTACAAAGCAGTACAGTTCCAAGAGTTTAATTTTGCAATGTCAGGTGCAAATTTGCCAGGCTAAGCTTTACTCCTCTGAAAA
>VZTN01003987.1:6357-57886 GCA_013400515.1 Erpornis zantholeuca
CTCATCATTGATGACTTTATTCCATGGTAAACTCATCTTCATTAGAAGGGCTTAAGCATTACTATTCATTTATCAGCAAGGGAATTTGCTGAAAATCCCCAGCATATTTTCTATCTTTAGCAAATTCTTTTCCCAGCAAATATGCTTTCAAATCCTACAGCTGCTTTTTTCCACATGAAAATACAATAAATAGGAAGAATGATGTTCTTCTTAGCACCTCACCCTCTAGGTATTTCTTTTAGTTGCTATTGAAGTTTGCAAGTGATTTCAGTTTTACTGTTTAACTAAAAGATCCAATCACAGTAAGGATGTGTAGCATCCCTGGTATTTTGCAGAGTGTTAATGATTGTGTTGAGGTCATCCCAGTCAGGTATAATAAGTTTCCAGACTAGCAATTTACTTGGTTAAAGGAAGGGTTGTCTTGGTATCTACTTTGTTTATTGTCTTTTTCCTAGTCATGAATATTGCCCACACATGATATTTCAGAATTTGACTGAGTCCAGGGAATTTATTCACAAGTATGATTCATTTTCAGGTACAGAAAAACCTTTTCTCTTTACAGCTTTTTTCTTCATAGGTAAGAAGGTATTTTGTCATTGCTCCAGTGAGAAGTAATTACAGTAATTCATCTGCCGTCAAAAAATTTGAGGCTTGAAAATCTCCCCTGTGATTGCACAGGCATAAATGTTATGTTAAAACATAAAAGCTAATATTAGTGTAAATAAAGGCTCAACGTCCTGTGGAGTACGAGGCATTGCCTACTTCCACGTGAATTAGCAGGCTGTGAAAGTGCTCATAAACTCACAGACTCAAGCCCCAGAATACATATGCCAAATCACAGCCCTCTCCTGCTCCTTCCTGCATGACAATGGAGGAGCCAGCTGCAATCCTTTCTGCTCCAGGAAGGGCTTGCAATGCCAGCACAGTCCTCGTTCCTTACCCACTACCAAGCAGCCTTGACACACGACCGATGTGTCATCTGTTATGTTGAAGCATTGCTGCTGTTTCCAGCGGTGTGACATGTCCTGTATGGGAGCAGTGAGAAGGAAATGGATCTCCCTCACCTGCCCGTTCAAGCCTGATGCGTGCACATGCTTGGATGAGTCAAGGAGGTCTTGGTTTTAGAAGTACATCATCAGAATATAATAGATGTATAATATCCAGCATGCTATTCCTGACCTGCTTCAGCAGAGATATATTGTGACAAAAAGGCAGAAAGCACGAGACTATTTCTTGTGCTCGTGTGGCTAAGTGCAAGCTCATCATTGCTGGCAGCCTCAGAAGTGCCTGTGGTACTAGACAGGAGGAAAAGAGGGTGAGACCCTGTGCAGTCCAGGGGGGAATATTCACACAGCACACAGGACATCTGGATCATGTACTCTGCCACATTAGCAGGAAGAGGAATAAAAGGAAGCGTTACCGCCTTCTAATTTTTTTTTTCTTTTCTTTGTTATTCTATTATTCTTCCTTGAGAATAAGAACCAGTGTCTGATGAATGTCTAAAGGAAATAGGCATCACTCTGTAGCAAGCAGTTATGTGTCTTACCTGTCTTGGAATAACGAGGCTGGAGCTGTGGTGTCTCCTCTGACACTTTCTATTTTCAATTGAGTCACCACTTTGTTTGCTGGTTTGTGAAGTTACTTTTGGGGGTGCTAATTCCACATGTGCCTTGCATATCAAACTATTCTAAAAGTCTTTATGGGCTTTTATACTCTCCTGAACAATCTTGCTCATGTACAATTGTTGTTTATACTGGCTTTCAATTGAAGCAAGTTTTGAAAATTCGCAATCATTTTGAAATCCTCTTTTTAAGGTGAAAAAAACTCCAAAAACTAAACAAGCCAACATTTATAGGTCACCTTTAAAATAGCAGGGAGAATGGCAGAAGGTAAATGTTATTTATACAGCTTTATATATAGTTATAGACCATTGTAATACATAGGAAATATTTCTGTATATAAAGTAAATGTATTTTGGTTCCTTCAATGTCACACAGGATGTTTATACACATGCTTCTCTTACATATGAATGATAGAATGGTGGGCGCTCAGTTGCTCCTCTTGCAGGGCTCTGATAAGGTTTTACTGGAACACTTCCCCTTCTACCCCTTGCCATTTGAATTCGTTTCCCATTCCATAGAAAAAAATATACCTTATGTGATATGAATATGGAACCTGCATAGTTAAATTTTTATTTCTACGAGCAATGACTTCTTGCTTCAATGTTCACAGAAAGAGACGCTAGCAGAGGCCCAAGTGTAGCTGGAATGAATTAAGATTTGAATTTCAACAGACATTCACTGAAAGGTTTTTTCTTTAAAGGCATCGAGTTCTTCTGATGGCAGAGGATTCACCAAGCTCATGATTTGTAAAGGACTGTCTGGACTTTATTGCTAATTGTAAGTCACTGCAAGGCTCACCAGCCATACAAGGAAAAATCAAGTCCCTAACCATAGATCTTCTCTTCTCATCCCCTTCCTCAGGGCTTGCTCTGTTTCCAAACCCACAAACTCTAAAGCAGAACAAGTCAACTCAAACTGCTCCGTAATAACCACTCATTATTACTGCCCTGCCAGCCTCAGCCAGCTGGGAGGTGACAGCAAGCGACCTCATTTTACGAGATTTGTTTTTGTCCCACCCTTGTCAGTGCTTTCGTGACTCCATCAGAAACACCATTACCAGCCCAGTGACCTCTCAGGTGCCAAAATGGCTTTAGCCAATGACATGCTCCTCTTCTGCAAGGGGTGCTCATTTATGCCGATTCACCACAGTTTTGTTCAGGTAACCCACATTCCAGACAAAAATGAGATCACTTCACACAGAAACAATACTTCAAAAACAAAAATTCTTTCGTTACCTGAAATTGCAAGGACTAATGCTGAAGGGAATTCAGGGAATTTATGGGAAGCAAGAAAAGCTGCAGCAACTTTTAGTAACTTTTGCCTTGATTAATTCCTACAGGTAGTGGTTTTGAATTGCAAGTTGGTTTTGGTTTTGTTTTTAAGGCTGACTAGTATATAATTTAATATCATATATGTTCATCTTACCACTCTAAAGGAGGAAAATGAACTTAAGACAAATACAAGAGAAGATAATGTGTAATAATATATGTGTTTACACATATAAATACATTTATTTATAGATGTGAAACTTTCAAGACATGCAGAATATTCAAGTATAAGCACTTATACTTGTGTGGACATGTAAACCATTAATGATGCATTTTTTCACAAATCCATGGGAAGCCTTTTTTTTCCTGAACCTTTTCTTTCTTCCTAGAAAAGGGAACCTGCTGCAGTGCTTTAAGAACACTTGAAGGATCACGAGTTGTTTTAGAGAAGAGAACTAGCCTGTCTGTCAGATGGCAATATATAGCCTTCACAAACCAAATTTATTTAGCTTTTATTTGCCTCTGTAGCAGCTGAACAAATATCACTTGTACTTCTATAACTGGTACTCTAATTTCTTACAACAAACCAGATTCATTGAGCCAGCAAAGCATGTTTATGACAGTGTGCTGTGAGTATGTTGTAAGTAAAAGCCAACAGCTTTCAAGATAGGTAAATTGCAGTGAAAGATTCGGGGATGCTCTATTACCAGTACAGCATGTAAAACCTGACACTGTTCTGCTTAGCAGCAGTTTAATTGTTACCTCTAAGGTAATTTTAAGGGGTAAAAAAATACAGACTAAAAAGCTCCTCTTAAATAAAAACCCTCTGAAAAATGAAACTCTAAGGAAAGATTAATGTCAGATAGAAAATTTAAAGCTGAATAAAAACCATTAAGGCAATGAATAAAATTAAGCTGTACTTGAAAATTGATAAAGTCTTGCTAACTAGCCAAAAGGGAGCTACCAAACGATCCTTACTGCTATAAACCATTAACTCTTACACTCAGGGCCCAACTCCCACTGTCTAAAACAGGTCTTTTTTTTCAGTCTGAAATCTGGAAGGTGTTTAGTCCTCTTGCCTTCTCCTCTGCTCACCTTCTTTGTCTTCATTTATATGGCTGACGACTGTTTTTCAGAGTCAGCCCTGCTTCTCTGGGCCGCTCCAAGAACAAACAAAGTCCACTGATTGAGTGACAGAAACCAGAAGGCTTTTAATAAGAATAGATATTTAGATTATATATTTACAATGAAACAAGGAGAGAGAAAAGGAGAAGGATCCCTTCAGCCTGCTCAGCTTCTGGGATCCTCTCTGTCTGTCTGTCTGTCTCTGTCTGTGGGAACAGAGCAGAGCAGTGTCAGTGTACAATTACAAAGTATGAAAACAAATCCCAAAATAGAAGTGATTTCTTTGGCCAAAGAAACAATCTGAGATATATGAAAAACAGTGCAACATGTAAAAGAGAGAGCAGCTGCAATATGTATATCTTACAAACTGAAAACAATCCGACAACTTCAAGGCTGCAAGAACCAGTGAGGCACAAAAGTGCCTAAAGAAATCTTCTCAGGGTTAGCAACATCTGACTCCTAAGTTGTGTTGAGAAATACTCTGTGCAGCTTTTAACAGCAGAGGAACTGGGGATGGTGCATATCACCTGTGCCTCCCAAAGTGAAGGTGGAAACAGAAAGCAGAAACGCAGTTGACATCACTCAATGCAGCCTTTGACATTCTTGATTGCTCTGCGCTGCCACTAAGATAGGAACTGAGGATTGGGGGAAAAAAAAATAGCGAGGTTTTATGGCCCTGCCCCTCTTTCCACCTCTCTGCTTGGGGGAAGGGAAAGGATTGTCTGCCATAGGACAGGAGACAGTGTTTGGAAGAGGAGCAATATCACTTCTTATGTAACTACATTACGGTGCTAATCCTAGCTGCAACATTTTTGATAACCAGGTTTCCAAGGTACCAGGCTAATTTTATAGGCAAAATACCTTTTCTTGATGTTACATCTAATAAAGTACATGAAATACAGCTTGCAGCAGATATGGTGCCTTAGCAGGGTCTGAGGTGCCTGTATGCACACAGTCACTAAATTTAACCTCTGTTGAAGATCTTTCCAAAGCAAAGCAATTGGAATTAAGTGTTTTGAACATGAGTGTGATCACTTAAGTGCAAGTGGCCCTTCGATTTAATTGGGAACCTATTTAGGTACTAATGGGAGATTAAGTATGTATTTCAACAAAGCAACAAGAAAGGGAGATTAGGAAAATAAGAAAATGTAACAAAATAAGTTGCAAAACAGACTTTCTCCATTGTACTATTCTACTACAAGTATTAATGGCTTCACCAGCAAATTTTCCCATGTTCCTTGCAAACTGAGTGCAAGTAAAAGCCACACAGGTTTCAAAACCAAGGAGAAGGTGAGTACAGGGTATGGGAGAGCATGGCCCTGCACTGCCCCTTGGGAGGGTCTGTGGCAGGTTTTGGGAGTCAGCAGAGCCAGGTACTGGCCAAAGGGGTTGTACTTTTTGCAAAATTCTGAACAGCAAGGAGTGCTCACATGAGCTTGCATGGCAGAGACTGTCTCACTGCTGAACAACTTGCTGCAGTTAAAATTTTAATGAAAATGGAAAGCTTAAGTGCCACCATTTTCCATATCACTTTTCCCCTAAAATGATTTATTGACCACTTATACATGATACATTCTCCTGTCATGAGTAACACTCTATATATTTATTTTCATGAATAATGGCTACCATTCTAATTGATAGTTTCAAAAAGAGGAGTAGATTTATTTCTACAGTGAATGAAACTGCCCTCAATATAGCGCCTGTATAAATTATTTTAGGTATTTCAGTTTTCCTCTTGCAACCCAGTATGCTCCTAATCTTAACAGAAATCAATCAAATAAGATCTAATACATCACTAACCACCAGCTTCTTTAAAGTATACTATGACATTTTTCTATAATGTTTGTAAAATTTGTCTTAAGCACTATTGCCAGGAGCTTTTGACTTGGCTGTAATATGTGTCTGTAGATGTCTGTTTCATTCCCTGGTAGCTTATTTGTCAGCTTCTTTGGCACCCTACCTGTATACTCATAACATATCAATTACTTTACTCAAACACATCTCAATTACTCTACCTTTTTTTAGATAAAAATTTAAATTCAACTACGTTAATAATTAAATATTGATTCCAGCAGTGCATGAGCTCGTGTGGGCAGATGATGTATTATGCATTCACTGCTGAGTGTGACACTGAGAAGTCAAGTCTATGAAAGATTGTCTTAGCTAAAGTGATCACAGTTCAGGACTGAAATCCCCGTTACTTGCAAATGATCTCATTCTGATATAAATGTCCAAGCCAGTAAATGCTGTGTGCTCTCAAATATGCCTCAGTCATCTGCTGTAGGACTATTGAAGGAACAAGCCTGCATATATTCCTGTGTCTAGTATAAAACACTAAAGCTTGCTGTGAATCAATTCAAGATAGAATTAAAATATTACAGAGCATGCACTACCTGCCTTCCTTAAAAACAAATAAACAAACCCCCAAACAAAGGGAAATTCCTGAACAAATTACATTGCAAAGCATTGACCCAAATATCTTCATAATATATATGGCTACCAGTAATTAACTATTATTTATTCTTCAAAGTCAGGAATGACACAGTTCTCTCTTCTTCTTTAACAAGGATTTCCTTGTTGTAGCCTGACTAGAGTTTTCTAAGGCATTACTCCAATCCCTATGTAAACATTTGCATAAAGGGTTTTACATCCATTCAGAAATCCCACATTCATGCACCAGTACTGGAAAGTTTTGATGGTGGCATTTTAATATTTTTCAGTATTTTAAGTGATTGGGAGTGGGAACACTGTGAGATATAATGACTTAAGGGCAGAGGGCAGAGTTTGTGAATGCACTATAAATGAAATTACTCAAATGTAAGCACCAAAATTAAACTTTAAAATGTAACAGTAAGTTTTGGCAAAGACAGAGAGGTAGAATCCAATGGAAATGGAGGTAGAAAGGTGGGCAGGTGCCTTGTCTTCAGTAAGACACTTTACCATCTACAATTCAATTAATTAAATTCTAAATAGCAATATTTGGACCCAGGTTCCACATCCTATTTCTATTCATAAAGCACTCTGCAGTTTTTTTTCAGTTGAAAGATGATGTTGTGTGGTAAAATATTAGTAACATAATGTATCAAGATGTTTTAATCATAAGAAGTATAGCTTACAGATCCGGCATTCATGCCAGATGTGTTGTATAATGGATGTACAGCAATTCAGCATTTATTGTACCTTATGTATAATGTTGTCTTTCCTTTCATATATATTGCCTTAGCTATGGCTATGGTATTTGAGAGAAAATGTAAGTGCACGACGGTATAGGAATTTGAATAGCTTTTATCCACACCTGCATTAACATGCAATTCCTTTTCTCCCCCTAAAACAAATAAGCCATTTTCTTGAGAAAACAGAGGCATGATTGCTGGAAACTATAGTTTTGTATTCTGTTATTTGAGCTATGAAATCAAAATATGTTTTAATAAATTACCGCCGTCAATACATTCAGCTGTTAAGCTGAAGCAAAGACATAAAAGTTGATCAAAAGACACCACTCACTGCAGGGAGGCAAGTGAAGCAATAAAGAACTAAACCTAAAGCTACATAGTTCTTTTTGTTAGGTGGCAGAAAAGTAATTTGCATTATTCATTTCACCCTGGGAAGACAAAAAGCCCCCCACCAAATGCCCCAAATCCAACAACATGAATAGATTGAAAGGACTAGATGGAATCTAGCTGGCAAACAAAGCAGAGGTAAAGTAAAGGAAGCAAAGAAAGCTAAATCAAATGAAACAAGGCTGCAAAAGGGTTCTAGAAATATCTAGAGAATAGAAGGAGACCACTGAAAATTAACAAAGGGACCATATAAGTGAAGGCACCAAGATGGATGAGAAATGTTCAAAACTACTTTCCTTAGTTTTCAGTATAAAGGAAAATGATGAAAGTGGAGAATATTATGTAGGAAGGGAGAAAACTATATACAAGCAATGGGCCAGAACTGTGCCTAACTTGCACACCAGGGCCTTGTTTTCTGCCCTTCTTTCTCCTTGTGTGTCCCTTCCAATCCACCATAGTCTGTGATTCTGTGATATGTTGAATAATGCTTATATTGCAAGTAGCCCCCTCTTCAAAGGAAGGGGGAAAAAAGGAAGCACTGGGTGGTACAAGGATGACACAGTTACAAAGTGTAATGCAAGCACATTGCTCTGAGAGCCTCCTACTCTCTCTCACTAAAATCTCTCACTAAAACATTATGAAAAATGTTACATGAAATGAGTAGCTGTTCAAATTTCCAACCCCNTATGTACCCAGATACATGTGGTATTATGAGATTCAGATGGAATTTTTTACTAAAAAAGTTTCAATGGGAAATGCCATTACTGTCTAATCAATACAAAGAGGGGAGAATATAAAATCTGCTTAAAGTGTTTTGACAGCACGTTAACACACCATTTTGGCATTTTTGGCTCAATGGGATCTACAATTTTTAAATGACTTCTGAAAATTAAATTAATTCCAATACAGGTAAATAGCATACAAAACTAAAACTCCAAACAAAATGTATCACTTTTATCTAAACAAAATGCTTGATTGGCTTGTAACATTCTTTTTCTAACATAATTTTATGGAAGATTTGTAGATTCTGTATTCTCATTTTAAATTTGCAATGGGAAAAGAAAATCCACGTACTTTCATGAAATAAAAAAACTGATCCAGTACAAAACTCCACAGGGCTGTTTTTTATGTGTCTATGGTATTGAGTAAAGAAATTAATAAAAAGGACAATGAAGCTGGCACTACTGAGAATTAATGAGGGACACTTACTGTTACTGACAGGTCATAAAACTGACTCAGTATCTGTGTGTGTGAGAAGGCACTTTCTGCCCAAGGTTTGGAACTGATTCTGGACCCGATTTCCTATGGATAGGAACACTACACATACACAGGCTGTTAAAATGTGAAATTGATAAAGAGAAGCCTAAATAAAACATTTACTGATTTTGATGTGTTTATGCATAAAAATTGTAGGAAAAGATGTAGGTAATTTTAAAAATTTGACATACTTTTTAAGAAAAGGCAATAAAACCTAGTTGGAGTTCATGCCTACGCAGGTTATAGCATTTCATCAGTTGAATCCTGCAATAGGACAGCAGCTCTTCACAGGCTATGGGCTGCCTCTTGATTTAACTTCTTGTTAATAGAGAATATCTATGCTCTTTAAACAAATATTTCCAAGGCTTTCTTGCCTTCTCTGGTAAAAAACACATAAGCTTTTTAATGTTAAACTCACAGTCATTAAATTTTGATATACTATGGAGCCTGCTACTATGAAAAATTTTATCCTCATTTACATTCCTGCAGATCAGGAGCAATTCATCTGGTATCCTTCTCTGTGTTAACCAAAATAATCACTCAGTCTAAAAAGGATATTCCAGATTTTGGATAATAATTGTGACTTTTTTTTCTGAACTCTTTCCAGTATGTAAACAGCCTTTCTAAGTGGAGGATAAAGACTTTAAATGTGAGCAATGTAATTGGTTTCCAAAGGAAACAGACTAAAGAATTAGTACTAGTCAATAAATGAGGAAATGTTTATTTTAGGAATGCCAGACACATGGTTTTCAGAGAGGAGGTTGCAATTAGATATGGTCAGAGGAGAAAAGGAAATGTGCATAATCTGCATTCTGATGTCTCCACAGAGAGTCTGATATGTAACCCATGGTACCAAGTGGGACTCTTCCAATTGATTGGAACAGTTTCGGAGCAGGAGGTTTTATGTAAAGCTAGGGAATCAACTAAGGACTTTGCCAAGCTCTGGTGAAAACAGAATTACATATTCTCTTTTTCACTGGTTGTGAAAGCTCTGAAGACAGGCAACAAGAATGGTGAAAGGATTAAAATATGTGTGCAAGGTCCCAAAAAGTCACTTGATGAGGCTCTTGAAAGGGCTTATGTGTCCTAATCTAGGGGACAGAGGAGAAGAGAAAGAAGAGGAAAGTATATAAGAAATAAAATAACAGACAATTGCTATTTCAATAATCTTAAGTCTAATTAATATAAAATTTTCCCTCTATGCAAGTCATCGCTCCTTGCCCTGTGAATCTCTACAATTGCAGGCAAGTTGTGACGCAAAACAGGATTTGGGGAATGAATTAATGAAACCAGTCTTTCAGCCATGGCAACCAAAGAGTCTAGCGGATTGGTTGGTGATTTCCTTTTTGTTTCTTGATATTCTTCTTCAGTGAGGTCTTGCCTTTAACATATTCCTTGTTCATTTATTAATAACAAACCAAATGTTAGACAATTTAATAAAGCCATTTTTGATATTTGCTGGACTTGTAAGATGAGCTCCAAAATAGCATGGTGAGTTCAATTTAGATTCTTTGTTGCTTACTGATATTGCAATGCATTGTACACCTTGTCAAAAAATACAAACTTTAAGGATAGGCCAGTTATCAGTAGTTAGGTATCCTTGCCTTTTGGAGTCTGTAATCTTACAGGTCTAGGTATTATTATAACTCAAACAAATACACATGGCCCATCCTTATCCCTCCCACCAACAAGGTTTCTGGGGAATCCCAAGGATCTATTCCCAGGGAAAGACAAAAAACCCCACATCTCTCTTTTTGGGGCTGGATAAACTTCATGATAAACTTCATAAGCTTCTAGAAACTCCATCAGTGGATAACAACTCAGGTCAATTTCTACCTGGGCTTCCAGGGCCTTTCTGCTGGAGACTATTAGTTTAGACCAAATATTAATTTTTCCTTTATTCTGTGACTAGCAGTTACTTGCATATAAAATACCTCTTGATCACCTCAAGAGCACCCTTATCACAGTGCCAATTAAAATGTAAGGCCCCAAAATCTTGCTCCTAAAAGGGCTTATGTACTTTTTATATACTCTGAGGCAGACGGACAGGAGAAATACTGACAAGATATTCTCAAGAGATCAAAACAATGGGAAAATCAGAGAACTTTTTTAAAAGTTTACAGCAGCATTCAGTCAACACAAAACACTTCACAAAGCATTAACTTAGCCCATTCAATTTAGCAAACTCTAAGCCCATCCGGTTTTAAGTTATTCAAAACTCCGAGAAGAGGGAATTAGAAGAAGGAGATGAAAGGGAAAGAGAGAAAGAATGAAGAAAATAACAAATACAGCTACCACTCCAGAGATCCAGCAGTGTTCAGCTGGTATGAAATCCAAGGGAAGGTAGGGTCAAGATGTGCTCACCTTGTGTCCTCCATTAGGTACCCTTTGGCATTCCCAGACCCTTCCCCCAGGTGGAACTTCTGGCCCCTCTGGGGCTGGAGTGGGGCTCCAGGGGTGGGTGTGGAGCATTGTCTCTGCTGTGCCAGGGACTGGCAGTCACTGCTGGGCTGGGATATGGGCTCTGGCAGGGTGGGTGTATGGAGCAGGGTATCCCCTCACCAAAGGCAAGGCCTGACCTGCCCCTTTTCCCCACACATGCACCCAAAAGGTTTTGAGCCAGCAATCTCCTCCAGTCTCTCACTGAAAGAGCCAAATGCATGCAGTTTGGAAAGAGGAAAGCTTAAGAGATGAACAGCTGGTCTGTGAATTCCTTCCAGAAACTAATGTATCATCCTACGGTTTCTCTGTGAATTACTTCTCTGCCACTTGTTAAAATGCAAGGTGTACACAAAGGAAATAACGTGATGTGCGCTCTAATGCACAACTGCTGTCCTTTTTTATGAGAAAATTCCTCCCATGCCTTCTTGTAATCTATTTCTCAGCTGGGTCACTTTCAACTCAGCTCAGAGCTTTGCAATCGAGTTCAGTAGGAGAGAAGTATTTGCAAGGATTAGTTTCTTTGAACTCTGGGTACTAGTATTCCTGCAGTATAGAAGAAAAAGAAGAATTTATGTGAATTGGGGAATAATAAAACATCTTTACTCTTCTTTGTACCTTCCCATGATAAAAAATAGAGCTGAAATGAAGAGTATGACAGAATTCCCCTTGAATTCAGTAATGTCTATTATTGAATTTTTCATTAACATTTATCATTTTTTCCCCTCAGCAATTCAACAATGGCAAAATAGCCTGTGTAATTAATTGCACATACAAAATATGTATATAGAGCACTTGGTAGAACAAGCTCTTGCATAACATAAAAGCCACATAATTCATTTATATAATGCAGTCAGGGATGGGCAGCATATGTGCATATATGCATATATACATACATACAAACACCCCTTGTGGGTATTCAAAGCTACAGGATGTCCTGGGGAGGGGAAAGACCCTAAAGCCAGAAATTTAACAACTCATGTGTTGATGCATTATTTCTTATTTCTATGACATATGTATATTTTCTCAAAAGTTCAGTATTTTTATTCATGATAAAATATGCATTCTTATTTCTTCTCTTTATTTTACTTGACCTTCCCATTAAGAGAGTAGATGGTTTAAGTGAATAGAAACTATAAAAATTACCACCAGCTGTTCAGCTCAGGTACCAGGCACATGTATGCCTACCTATGCACATATAAGTACATACCCATCTTGATGTATCAGTAATATTTGACAGTCTTCTGTGACTATTCTGTGACTACTTTGAATTTTCCACGTACCGTCACAAGGAAAGAGCCCCTGGACTGCAGATTTGACACATCTTAGATCCAATACTGGGGGCTTCAATCTGTTTGCAAAAATATTGTACATACTCTTTTATTTTCCAGGGAGGATAATCAGCTATAGCTCTTTGGGAACGCAGCGAATACCACTTTCAAAATAATGTCCCACTGCATTTTTCTCTATTTCCTCCCAAGCAGGTATGCAAACTCCTGCTAACTTTCTCTAGCCTTTTGCCTCCATGAGTACAAAAGGAGAAAATATATCTCCATAAATATAAAAAGATCTACTTCATTGCAAAGTCTAATATATTTATCATATTTCTCATGACAGAAGTCATTGAATTCTTGGTGAAGACAGCCAAATCTCTGTTGATAACATAGTTGTGCTTTGTAACTAAAACAAATCCAACAGCAACTCTAAGTACAATTTTAAAAAAATTGCTCCTTATCTTTTATTACAGCAAAGATTTCTAGCTTAAGTAGTGTTTGAACATTCATTAGTTAAATCAGTCAACTCTATGAAAGAGACTTCACATACTTTAGAACAATACCTAAAAATAGTCAAGTCAGATGTTCATTACTAAACTTATCCATGACGTGAGTTCCAGAGCAGTCATTAGGGCCTTTTATAACCATTGTGAGTCATTCTGAGTATTTCTTAAACTTTCCAAGATGCAATTTGTTAGTTAACTTCTGTTTGCAATAATTTTCCTTAGAAAACACTGGAATTTTCCTTAGAAAAAAACTGGATATTGGTCCAGTAGGAGCAGCTATCCATTTGTGCTTGCCCAAATTTTTCAATGACTGAACAAGGTACTGAATTCTTCATAAATCTCCTCACTTGAGAAGAAACAGTAGCCCACACAAGGTTTTCTTTGAAAGAAGCAGCGGTAAGTAGCCTTAATATCTGTTGTGGGAGTGTTTCAGAGCTCCCATTATCACAGGAAAGCCAGACTTCATCAAGGAGAGCACCAATGAGTGCATCAGAGGCACCAGAGGCAGGTTGTGAAAATGATGAGGCACTGGTCTTGATATTTGAAATAGGTCATATAAAAATCTGAGTTGATACCCTTGTAGAAAATTTATTAGTCAGCTCCTTTTCACCTACCTAGAGGCATGACTACCAAGAGTAGCTCAGACCACTGGATTTATTGATCCTAATGTAGTTGCCATATTCAATCAGGAATGTCTGAAAGGACTGAATAGGCATCTGTAGACTGATTTCCCTTTAAAGTTTTTCCAGTTGAATACACTGGTAAACATTACATAATAATTACTTCCCAAATAAACAGCTGATGAAGGCTGACTCATGGTGAATATTCTGAACTCTTCAAATGGCATCACTGAAGCTCAAAGCAGAAAATATGCACCAGGATAAAACTGTGAAGAATAGAGTTGTATGCATATTTCCTTAAGTAATTGATCTACTGAAAGATTGACACTTATTTTGGAAAACAAAATGCCTAGATAAGCATTAGATTTGTGAAGTGCACTAAAAGTGATACCTTTTAACAGGAAATTTAGTAGCAAGATGTTAACACTGGCATTTTTCTTTCTTGCCAATAAGCATTATATCCTGCCCTGAATTATATCTTTATATCTACTTAGAACTGTATGGTATTGGGAAAAAGTTCTTCACTGACAGGGTGGTCAGGTATTTGAACAGGTTGCCCAGGGAAGTGGTAGAATCATTATCCCTGGAAGTGTTTAAAAAAATGGGTGCACGCATCCCTTGAGGATATGCTTCAGTGGTGAACACAGTGGTGCTGATTTGACAAACTCCATGATCTCAGGTTGGTCTTTTCCAACCTTGATGCTTCTTATATGCCTGTCAAGGGCCATCAGCAGAATTCACTTATAGTTGGGAAATTAGTTGAAAAGATGCATACAATACCACATTTTATTATTTATTGATTTTTAGCAGCACTTCTAAACTAATAAAGCTTTACATTTTCACTGTGCATTTACATTTCTCTTAACAGAAGAAATCTGTAGGTGTTTTAAGTTTTCAGCTTGCCAGAGGATGAACCAAGTCTGGCAGCTGAGGTATTGTAATGGCTGTGTCTCTACACACCCCTTCTGCCTGCAGCATCTTGTGGGTTACCACCCTCACTCCCTGTCTTCCCAGTCTGACTATATCCCAGTTCAACTGGCAGGGGCTGCAAACAGCTTGACCCATCTGAAAGTGCGTGTGTGCTTCAGCAGAAAGTGGCATGCCAGACAATATATCACCTGTTGCACTTCTTTTATAGTTTAATCGACAGATCTCACACCATGTTGTTTTTGCAGATTCTGCAAGGGATTTTGCATAGCTCTGTCCTGGATAAATGGAAAACTCTTTCTCTGAACTTATTAAGAGCAGGGCTGAATATTTTTCTCTCCGATGAAAAAGGTGGCATTACAAAAGGAGAAGGGATGCAGCACAAAGATATACAGGGTATTTTACTGAATGTGTTAAATTAAATATTGATTTTCCATAATGTGCCATGGTAGCTTTGCAAGAAAGGGAATTCAATTGTATGTATGAAACTCAATATCAGCACAAAACTTGCCCTAATGTGATAGAGATCTTCAACTGACTGCAGGACTCTACTGAGCCATAGACTTACCTAAAATTCAGGCAAAACTTGAGGTAACTTCAGAAGGAATTTCACGTAATAGAACTTGTCTCTACTTTTATGATTCTCTGATACTTCTGAAACGTTATTGCTAATTTTACTGGAAACCACAGCTCATGTCAAAACATTAATTTCATTGTGAAATCAATGCAGAAAGAATTGCAAAGTGCCATCTGCATAATCACATTATCACACCATCACACTTCCTTTTTCGAGTGGGGAATACCTCTTAATCATAAGCCCAAGGTACAGAACTTGTGTTAGTCCAAGTGAGCGAAGTTTCAAGTAAAGGGAGAGTGAAACTGGTGTCTTGGAAGAAGTATGAATACACGGATGACACAAGAAGTAGATGGTGAAAGATGCTGTTGTTTCAGTGATTTGCAGTTACGTGCTATGGGCAGCAGAAATTATGGAAGACAAAGCTATCAAATTATTATTTCCATTTATGATCTATCTATAAATATTATTTTCACATGGCATATAAGTTTTGTTTTGCTTCTTCTTTCTTTTCCATCAGCTTTCTTCCAAAAAGCTGTGATAATAATAGTAGCAGTAAAGAGAATAGTACAATAAAATAATTTTAAAACAAATAAACCAAACCCTTTCTAGTGAGAGAAATACTTTCAGATATGGCAAATGTGCAAATTTAATTTGCTTCATAGGAGCCACTACTATATGAGTGTTTCAATAGCTGACCCAGTGTATCTTGACTAAATAGCTGTTTGAAGATACAAGTAGCTAGATGGAAGCAGCTGTCCTCAAGGTAGCCTAAATATCTCATGCTGTGTTCATTAAGAACATCACTCAGAGTGCTGTGTTAGAATTCACAGGGTTCTTTGCTCAATTTGATCATCTTTAGAAGTGCACAAGATCACAGGCCAGATTCATCAAAGAACAGGATAAAAGAGATTTTCCTTTGTACAGCTTGGATGTGGAGCTATTTCAAATTTAACTATTTTAATAAATTTAGTTTTCACTTCATTAATAGTTTTGCAATTTTTAGTGGATAAAGCAAGAATGATAGAAAAAGTTCTGTATTTGTTTATATATGTTTTAATTGTATACTAGAATTTTTCTGCTATTATCTGGTAGAAAGTGTTGCTAATTTGTGACTGTCTTAATGCAATAGTAACAGGGCTTCTGTAGAGATCCAATTATTAAAATTATCAGAGAGAAGCCACTGCCCAAATTAAAGCACAAATGAGACCATATGCTGAAGTCAATAGAATGGATTTTTATTTAGCAGTCAATGTGAGGTAGAGAGAGAGAGAGAAAGGGAGAAGGAGAGTGGTAAGAGAAAGTGGCACAGAAGCAGAGAGAAAATACCACCACTCAGTAGATTCCAAAAACATTGCACCAAATTCTCTTCTTCTGGTCTTCTCAGTGATTGCAGTCTACTGGAGCTGGTGGTTGCCGACTGTTTCCATCAAGTGGCAGGAGAACAAATCCAAAAAACACAAACTTTTTGGGTTTATAGCTAATCAGGTTCATGTGGTGTTGGGGAGGATGAAATTTGACAAGAAAGTTTCACAGAGGTGTAGGCTTGGCAAAGATCTCTGAATGCAGGAACTGAGAATGAAATAGAGATGAAAGAAAGTTTTGCTATAGAGTAAAAGGTGTTTTGCTGAACCAGTGGTCACTGAGTAGATGAGAAGGCAAAGGTTGGAAGGAGGTTTTATGACTTAGAGCAAAAAGATAAGCTAGCTACAAAGAAATTTTTTTACCAAGTAAATAAGTCTCAAGAAGAGCATAAGTAAATAAAGAATATGTTTTTACCAAGCAGAAAGATACCACAAGAAACAAGACATGTCAGTAGAAAAAAGGTCAAAGAATTTTCCACTGCGAGAAAACTGAAAAACTTCTTAAAGCTTAAATTGTAACACACTTACCTTTGTGTTGGATAATAATGACTATAATATAGTAATGCTAGTAGTTATGATAGGCTATAGGCAAATGTAAAGGTATTGTCTATGATGCTGATTGGTTGTTATGTTGTTAAGACACTCAGCAAAGGAAAGCATATAATGCTTTTTAACTCTAAGAGAATTTGGCTTCAGGTCTGCCTTCAAGCTGCAGCTGACAGCTTTTAGGTCTGGCTCTGTATGCCCACACCCTGGACTGCTATAAGTTTGTCTGTGCAATAAACAGCATTTTGGAGAGCTGCCTGAAGGCCAAACCCCCTTGTCAACATTTCTCCTATAATGTGGGAATGCCTAAGGAAGGGAAGTTTCACACTGGATAACGTAATCAGAAGACATCTGAATGATGTAATGTTGTGGATCACAGGATACTTTAAGGGTCTCGACACCTTGTAAGGTGTTGTAGCTATCAGCATAGTCGAATCAATCATGGCCCATCACCCAAGGTGGATCCCTTCATCCTACATGTGAATGTCCCATACCTTGGATTGGAGTTTTCACAGCTGAAGTCACGAGATAAGGGAAGGCAATGGCATGATACCTCCTCACAGGATTTGCCTCTCATCAGCCTTATCTGGGAACCCAGTTTGCAGCTCCAGGTGTGCATGCCCTTCTGAACCTAGGAGGACACACTCAGGTGCAACACTAGCAAAGCACCCAGCCCATCGAGCCATTAGCACCAATATTCCAGTCTCTTACAGCACCTGGGTGGTTACAGGAAATGGTCAAATATTTGACTCATTAATCACTAGCAGTCACTCTCGCAGCCTCTTAATACCAATTTTTTTCCATACATGATGTAATTTGCATAAGATGATAGACTGCAGTTTGGGCTTTTAAATTAGTAAAGGAAAAGATTACTCAAATTAGAGCTCATTTTAGGATTCTGTCATCTCAGTTTATGAGGACCTATAATTGTTTAGACTCAGGGAACTAAAAATGTAAAGGAAAATTACAGCTGTCAAAGTTTTAATGGGAATACAGTACAAAGAATAAGATTTGGAGTTGGAGCATACTTGAAAATGTCAGGACCCAATAAAACCTGGGAGTGTCTGCACTGAAAATCACTTCTCTTTTGGAACCCATTTATCTGGGTGACATCTAGAGTTTATTATAAAAGATGATTTACTCACACAAGAGACAGCCAATCTATTTTTACTCTGTACTTATTCTTCCTCGGACTATACCATGTTCTGGGATCCCCTAACAACAGGATATTACCAACCTTATTGGTTTGGAGGGATCAGGGAGGTGTGGCTATGGTCAGGTTGAACTCTGCACTGTCTCTTTTGTACAGTGTTTTTATTAATATTGGTGCTGTTATTGTTTGTTTTCTTATCTCACTACTGTTTCCAGTAAATTCCTCTTATCTCAACCTGTGATTTTTGTCTTTTGTTCTTCCAATTCTCCTTTTCAGTTGCTGCACTGGGGAGGGGGAAAAGGTGGGAGAGAGAGAGAGTAGTGTGTGTATTTTAGTTTCAGTGGGAACACTAGATTGTGGAGTACTATTCCTAATTCATGACAACAACAGAGTTCATAGATGAGACTGGGAGCAGAACAATTGTTATATACTTTATGCTTAGGAAATATCTTGATTTTTCCCAATTCCAAACACTGAAAATTCTACAGAAAGATGTCTTATGCTCTTCCTCCAAAAGTGATATTTGGTTAAAAACTTCTCAGAAACTCATCAGGGAAAAAAAAAGATAATTCTATTGATTTTTTTTGAAAACTCTGAAAGTAACATCAGGACTGAGTCTTCTAAACTCAAGATGGAGAATCAAGTTAGAGTATTCCTGTTATGGGCACAGAAGGCTCAAAAAACAAAGAATAATAAGGAAATAATTCAAGATTTTCTTTAAACTGCTTTTTACTAGTGTATAATTAGACATATGCTTACTAATTGCTGGCTATTTCCAAATTTATTGATGCTTAAACTACAATCTTATATGTCAGTATGTCACATTAAAATCCCCTCTGCACAATTAACATCTATTCTAGAAACTTCTCAGGGACGTGCGACAAGTATCAAGAAGCAGCAATTAATTGTAAATGTTCTCAGACAAGTCCAAGAAAACCACTGAAGATATTTGTCTATCAGCTGACATGAACTTCGAAAGGAATGCTCACCCACATGCTTCACTGCCTCAGGATGTGTGTAAATTAAATCTGTTACAACGACCAGTTAAGTACATTTGTGCACAGAGAAGTCTCTAAGAATAAATGTCTTCCAGCATTTTAAAGAGAAAATGTCAGGATTTCTGTCCATCACAGAACAATCCTGTTTGTTTATCTAACTGAGAGCATTATTGTGTAAAAAAGATGAGAGAGCAAGATACAACTTTGCTTAAGACATCTCATTGCTATGTCCACTTCTTTCCAGAAGCAAGGCTTAACCTGGAACAAGAGCTAGGCACATAATGTCATTAGCACCTTCATTCAGTGCTTGCACATTCGAAAGAATATATGAACAGCCAAACTTCCAATGGATGGAGAAACCAATCTGATAGCCTTCCTCTAACAGAGATCATAGATCAGTGTCTGTGGAAAAGGACATGAAACAACATATTTAAGTGTCCAGGAACAAGCCATGAGGGTGTATGGGAAAGATAAGAAAGCAAAAAACCCACTAAATATCCTCATCCCTTTTGTCTTTTGATAAACTAAAAGCAAGTGGAGGTTTTTTCCCTCTGGTAAACATGATGGTTATGGTAACTTTCCTTTTTTCAACCTGCTCAGAAAACTGATGATCTGAAATCAAAACCTTGTTGTGGGGATGCTACTTTGAAGGTTGGAAACAGTGAAAGTATTAACTTTAATAAATAAATTTGCAATACAATGTCTTTAATCAAAAGTCTCTTTCACCCGTCAAACTATTTTCCTCTCTTTTGCCAACACTGCTGATACTGAATAAGTCTTGGAACAATAGGCAATGTTATGAACCCCAGGGTTTAATACTCAAAAATCATTAATTCTGGCCTATCTTCATAATTTTCTTGCTTTTGAGTCTCTAAATCATACCTTGCACATTAGTCTAACCAAAAGGCTTTTTGATTAATATGTATATACAAGGCACACAGTTCACTGCACTCTTAAAGTTCATCAGTTTGCTGCCAAAAAATTTAATTTTAAAATGCAGCTTACTGTTCTTGGGATCTAGGTTTTGAATTAAGCACTGGTTTTATGGCTGCAACCTCTCAAAGGGGTCAATGCACATTCATATTCCTCGTATTCCCTTCCTCACGATTTCTTACATTTTTCTCTTGCATCAAGCAAAAATTGCCTTCTATAAGGGCTTTTGGTACAACTTCCTTGTTTCTGCAGCACTGCATAGCATGACAAGGCCTCATTTACATAGATGAAGTTAAATTTCCCTTCATTTGCTTTCGAAGCCAGTGGGAGTTATGTCCACACACACAATGATATTATTTAGTTATTAGACATTAAAGCAAAGAGTTGTGGGGAAAGCAAAAAGCTCTCTATGAAATTATTAAGTTTCTTAGAGAATTCACAGCAGACATTTTCAGCAATTGAGATATAATGAAGAGATTATTCTTTAGAGGCCACCAATGATTTACAGCTGTAGTATAAAGGCAGCAGGTGAAAACTATTCTGTTCATCTCAGCCTCTGCCCAGCCAGGATTTCCCATGTTTTCTTTGAATACATGTGTAGTTTATCTGCACACTTTTGCTGATCAATCCAAACCAAAGCAGAGCAGAAGGAGGCAGTTTTGTGGCACTAATCAGCAAGAGCCTGGAGCAAATGTTTGCTGGCAGTGAGCTGATGACAATGCACAAAGGAATCTGGGAGTGTTTACCAAATACATTTCACAACTTCCTGAGATATCACACTGAAGTAGATCCCTCAGACAGGGGAGGACAGAAGAATCATAGAATATTTTGAGTTGGAAAGGTCCCACAAGGATCATCAAGTCCAACATCTGGCTCTGCACATATAATGACAGCAGGAGAGAATATAGACTAGGTTTCTAGAGGAAGGAAAGAATATGTCTCATATAATGCAAGTATACCAAATTCACTACAAATCCTCTGACTCCAATCACCCTTTTAATGGTGAACAGTTAGCATGCTTAATAACGTTATTCCTAATCTTACTAATAAATTTAGTGGTGGTCTGTTATTACAATAAATTCTACATATTAACTCAACACTTCTCCCATAGTATGAACTGGTTTGTGCTTTCTTTTGTGCTGCTCTCTTACCTAAATTATTGACAGATGTTTTTGACTTACCTTCTGGACTTTTTCCACAGCCTGAGGTCTTTAGGTTATTGAATCACACTTGGTAGCTCTGGTAGCTGCAACTGCTTTTGCTTATGTCATGATGTTGCTTAAGTCCTGTCTCTTGAGACTGCTTTTATTGCCAGATAGGTCATCATGGTCATGAAAACATGTTGTATAATGACCTGACAAGTAGCTTATGTTTGCTCTGACTGGACTGAAATAGGCAGAATGACAAAGTATGTTGAGCCTAATCATTTTGCTTCATAAAATATTAAAGGCCACAAAGGATTCTGCCAAAAGCAACTAATTTCTTCTCCTAAGGGGTCCTCCTTGGATTTCTTATAAAGTCTGTGGACAGACTGATTGAACCCAGTGGGTCAGGGGTCAGTAAATGGTAATGCAATAGAAGGATGAACACTTAACTTTCCTCGATGCATCTTGAAAGAAGTGTGTTTCAAGAAAAAGAAGTGTGTTTCAAGAAAAGAAAGACACAAATTAAACACATAGTCCTTAATGTCTTGATTATCAAAGGCTTGTGATCAGACAAAATACAATTAGGTAAACACTAAGTGAGGAAGTCATGGGAGAAGAAGCCCATAATAAAAAAGGTTTGTTGAAATAAGACTTTATGGACATTTGCTGGGTGAACTTATGGCACTATATCAATAAAATAATAATGTAGAAAGAGCTGCCTCACATTTGCAAGAAATACAGAAACAGTGCTCCTAAGAGACTTGTGTGTATAATATGGGATAATCTGCAATGGTACACAATGTGTTGAACAGAAAGGCTGGTAATAAATCCCAATACCATTATTTTGTTTTTCAGTGTTTGTCTGCACATTTATGAATATTACTAAAATGAGGTATCAAATTTTATTTATTTCCCTACAAGTCAGCTGGAGTAGTAATGAAATTAATGTCCACTTCTTTTCCCAACTGTTCCATCCGTTCCTACAGATGACATGAGGAAGAGATGTGGATATGTCTGATATGCTTTACATTGAAGTACAGTGGGCTCCACTACTCTGACTGGGCCTCCTGGGTCTCTGGAAGGACATACACCATAATAATAGGAAAGCTCAGCAGATGCCCAGTAGAGTTTCTTTTCCTCTGCCTGATGATGTGGCCTGACGGTCAAGGCACTGCTGATAGGGCTGTGACTCTTCTTTACATCTTTCTTTTCAGGGCAGGGTTTGTGAATGAGGTACTGCATGCAGCTACTTTTCTATCTTCATTTTATTGTTTTGAGGTTAAAACTCACATCTGTCATTTCCATGTTGAATAGGAACTACTGAAAACTCCTAGTCTGTGTCATACATCAAGAGGAACAGGCTTCCACTCCAGGGAAATCTGGAAGGAAAAATCATCTACTGCATCAGGGGGACTCTTCTAAGTTCTCAGTGAAATTGGTATTTTTACATTATGTACACTTTCAGGATCTCTGAGAGACTGACGATTTTCTACAGTATGGTCTTTTTATCTCTGTATATTTGGATGTAGCAGTTGTGATACCGCGTAACATTGGCTTTACTGCATTGAATAGAGACTTATGAAAGCATTAATGATTCCCATGTTAAAAAGTTTCTAGGCATCTATCAAGTTCTTTAAAGGGATGTGTTTCTGAGCTCTCATGTGACAGCTGACCTAAAAAACTCTAAAAACAAGTAGAACCCAGGTTATAAAGAGGTACTGTGATTTCAAAAAACACATCTGTCAAATCAGGAACAGACAGGACCCACAGCCATCTGTCATGTCCATTGAGAAATTCTGACTTTCTTTGGCTTGAGTTTGCTGAATTTACTGCTTCTGGCATTGGAATTCAATGTCTCACCTACAAAAATAATTTTCTGGTGTGGACTTCTACTATGCTGGACATAAGAAGCCAAGTTGCATACCAAATACAGAAGGAAAAAACCCAAACAACTTAAAATAGAAAGCATCCTACTGCATATTGGATAACGTGCTGTCAGCAATATTATGTGTCATTGCATCAGAAAAGGAGAAGATAGAAACAGAGTTTTAAAAAATCAGCCTGTGGAATTTTCCTTTTTCTGACTCTGCTGCAGACTCTTCAGGCACAGACAGCTGATCAGTCTGTTTCCATGTTTCAGCAGAATGATCAGTACATGTGGACCTTCCTTCAGTGCTGGAAACCTAAAATGAGCTTCCAGAAAAGCACAATATTGTTCTTGCTTGACTGTTCAGGGAGTCACTGATAGAAAAAAGAATGCTTCAGTCCTCTGAAAATCACTACTATTTGTTACACCAGAGTGGTCTGTCCAAAAAATACTAAAAGTTATGATACAGCTATAGGAAAAGTCCACCAGTTTCTGGAGGCATAAATCAAGTGCCTGGATGTACAAACACCATGATAGCTCAAATTTTGAAGTGTGGGCAATTCCTTGTCTCCGTTGCCTTCAATGTAAGAGGAATGGCACAAGAAAGAAGAAAATTCCTGAGGCATCCAGCTGTCTACAGGAAGGATTCAAGAGCCAGTTCTCCAAGGGGTGGAATAATCTCCTAGTGTTGGGATGATATCTGGTTGAACACCACTTGGTAGATCTTCAAAAACCTAAAAATATGTTTGCTCAACCTATATGTTTTTCTGGAATCATTATACTGCTCTGGTCGATCTGCTATTTTCTATCCCTAATTTCTACAAATAAGATTATGTTCGGCCCAGTTACAAAGTCCCAAACTTCAGGAGGGTTTTTTGCTGTTTGTTTTTGTTTGTTTGTTTGTTTTTAACCTGATTTGAAAATGGGATTAAATTTTGCTTTTAAGGGATGGGTCCCACATGACCTCAAAGAAGACCATTTTTTTTTCCCAATCAAACAGTAATAATTAATAACACATTTCTTCAGGCAGAAAACACGCATGGAAAATCTTTATGATGAATATCTAGGCTATTAGCATAGTAAAACAGGGAAATATGACTGAAATATTGTCAGCCCCTACATAATTAATGCTATTGAATGCATCCTACTACTGTATCTGTCATTGTATTCCTTCATACCCCCAGGCTTATTATATGACATAATTCTTCAGCCATGTAAGTATACATGTTTAATATATACACATTTTGTACATTCTGCATTTTAAATATTAGAAACTCTTTAATGAGATAAGGTACATCACTTCACACCACAGTAACTCTTTCTGTCATACTTTTTCACCAGTGCACAATTTTATAGATGAAGTTCATGGAAATATTGAACAACTTCAAGAAATTTCTATCTGTTTTTATCACGGACAAAGCAGAGGATTTCAGCTTCACCCTAGAATGACACAAACACTATTATTTACAAAAACAACAAAGAGAAGTAGAAGAAAAACCTCTCTGATGCCAATTAATTATATGGCATGTAGTTTAAAAACAGAATAATAATCTGGAATGGGAAAGTTTATTAGTAGGCAAAGAAATGTTGGTTCCCTACTAAAGCTTCTATTAATGTATGTAAAGCACAACAAAAAGAGCCTTCCTGAAAAAATAACAACAGCTTCTTCAGCATGCACAGAGAAATTACTTGTAGTTACCTCTATCAGCAGATGCTGCCATTTCAAAATGAATTCATTGTTCTTCTACCTCTAGTGAATAATTATGGCATTTTGCACTCACAGAATTTGTTTCGTCGCTCAGTGTCTGCATGGAGATCTTTTTCCTCTCTCTTAGTGATGAAAGTTTAAATAATTTTAAATAATAGAAGTGAGAAGGAATCAAACCTTTGTTTATCTTTTCTAATGCAGAGCTGGAGTGCTATACATCTCAGCAGTACCACTGAAATGAACAGAAAATCTGTGGGACAAGGAGATTGAGAGTGATATCTACCAGGAATGTAACAAAGTATGTCTTTAGCAAAGAAATTTTTGGAAGAGCAGGAATCCCCGTTTGACTGGAAATTTTCCAGATATCTATTTTTTTCGTAACCATCACCCACTTAATATCCAGTGTTCTCTGCTGATTCTGCCATCACTTTTGACTTCATCTTAGCCAGTTGAAGTATTTTTTGCTTGCCAATACTTAGTTCAGGACATTTGTCATATCCTCAAATCCCACACTAAAAGACGTGCATTTTCAGAGCTACCATCTTCATCAAGAATCGGAGATGAATTAGAGCCAGATGAAGGGGCTGAACAGCTGGATTTCAGTCTTTCCCATGTGCAAAGCAGATTTCCTATATAAAATTCTGGCCACCATACACCTTGCTGCTTAGTGAGAGGTATAACTCTTCAGTCATTATTGAGATTTTCACATGAAATAGGTTGATTGCAAGATTGGAAATTACTTTTAAAAGTTAATCTAGTATAGCATGAAGGAATGTTGTGTTTTAGCAGACATTGCAGTCAGACAAACAGCTGGTTTTGCAAGTACCAGCTTGGAAGCACAGCATTGACAGTTACAAAAATCTTGTTTTGATTTCTAAAATGAGAGACTTGCTGTGGATATCATTAAGAGACAAGAAATACAGTAAACCAAGATATCATTTTTTTAATGTCACTTCTCTGACCATAGCCTAACATTAGAAATGAGATTTCAGAATAAAGAACATCCAAAATATTACATGAAGTGAAACATCTACAAATGATTACAAGGAAAAATTTACTTTATTAGAAAGATATGTGCTTTGATCAGTGTTAATGAACTGTACATGAAAGGTATGGATTTCAAAGAAATGATGGAAAGCACAATGTTGGAGGAAAGTAATAATGTGTCAGGCTTTTTGCCACACACTCCTTGCTTAGTGGAAAATTAATGCCTTATATGGCTGGCAACTGTTGTTTTAGGATTATTATTTTTGAAGCACTGTTAATTATTCCTAATAAAATTACTTTACTGTGGACACAAGCATACAAACTGCTTCACTCCCTTTGTGTTTATATTGCTCCCTGAGCTCTGAAACCTGCAATCCAGCTACAGCAAAGCACTCCCAGAGTGCCAGGTTAAATGAGTCTTCCCGTGAATATGTACTGATCAGTTAATCAGTTTTCCTAATAATCACTTGCTTTTACTATGACCACAATGTTGGAAAACAAGCAGTCTGAGGACAATGGATTAAATTTGCCTCTCTGAGGGCAGGAGAGTGATGGCTAACACTGCTGAGAAAGCATTTACCATGGGAAAAAAAAAAAGTGGATGAGTGGATGCTCTCCCTTTCCTTATATGTTATCCAGTAAATGAAAAATTTGAATATATCTGCAGCTCCATGACAAAAAATATGGCACACAAGAATGACCTCAAGAAACCCTACCTTTTCCTGTTCATGTATCATACACACCAACTAATATTTACATCATTTTTATTCTAAACCCTTGACAGGGGTGGCTTCTGTGAGAAGCTGCTGGAAGCTTCCTCCATGTCTGGCAGAGCCAATGCCAGCTGGCTGCAAGATGGATGTGCTGCTGGTCAAGGCTGGGCCAATTAGAAATGGTGGTAACACCTCTGTGATAACAGATTTAGGAAGAAAGGGAAAAAAAAAAGAGTTATTCCACAGTTGTAGTTGCAGCCAGAGAAGACCAGAGTGAGAAAGTGTGAGAGGAACAACTCTGCAGGCCCTGAGGGCAGTGGAGGAGGCACAGGAGGTGCTCCAGGCACCGGAGCTGGGATTCCCCTGCAGCCTGTGGTGCAGATCATGGTGAGGCAGCTGTGTCCCACAGCCCATGGAGACCCACAGGGTTACAAAAATCCACCTGCAGCCTCTGGAGACCCATGCTGACCCATGCTGGAGCAGGGGATGCCTCACAAGAGGCTGCAAACCTGTGGAAGGCCTGTGCTGGAGCAGGGTCCTGGCAGGGACCTGCAGACCCATGGAGACAGGAACACGCGCTGGAGCAGTTTCCTTGTAGGACTTGTCACCCCACGGGGGACCCATTCTGGAGCAGCCTGTCCTTGAAGGACTGCACCCCATGGAAGAGTGACCCATGCTGCAGCAGTTCACTGAGGGCCTGTGGGATGAACCCACTGTGGAAAAGTTCATTGAGACCTGCCTCCTGTGGGAGGGACCCCGTGTTGGAGCAGGAGAAGAACTCTCCCTGAGCAGTAGTAGAAACCAGATGTGACAAATTGACTTTAACCCTCATTCTCTCTCTCCCTACACCATTGGGGAAGGAGGTAGAGCTGGGAAGGAGGGAGGGGAGGGAGAAGGTGTTTTTAAGGCCTTATTTTACTTCTCATTATCCTGGTAGGATTTTATTAGTAATAAATTCAATTAATATTTCTAATTCTAGTCTGTTTTGCCCATTATGGTATTTGGTGAATTATCTCTCTCCCGGTCCTTAACTCATGAACCTGTTGCTGTATTTTCTCTCCCCTGTCCAGCAGCAGAGGGGAGTGCTAGAGGCTTTGGTGGGTGCCTGGCATGCAGACAGGGTCAATCCACCAGTGTGCATGAAGTTACTGACCTCAAGATATGCCTCTGCAGCTTTGTAGAGCAGAAGTAAGAACATAACCAGGGGCCGATGCCCTAATTATTCCACAGTTCAGCACCACTACTGTGAGCGAAATAAAAGCCTGTGGTGAATTCACTGCAAAAAATGTTTCTAAACCCCTGGCAAACCTTAGGGCAAAAGAGGTTTTTGAACACTGAAATGCAAAGCTTAAGGAAACAGCTGTTGTCTCTGAAGGTAGAGGCTGACAAATAGGTTGGTGAAACATATAGTTATCTTCCATTTCGCTTTAAGGTGAGTTCTTCATGCCTTTTGGGGAATACATTTTTTAATTTTAGTTCTACTTGAAAGCTGATCTAATTTAACAGCCCTTCCAGTAAAATCCTGTTGTCCCCTTTCCTTTACTCATTTTTTCTTCCTCTCCTGTTCTCGGCATGAGCATTCTGCCTTCTTCCCTCTTACTGGCTGGGATGCACAGCTGAGCCTGAGTCAGCTCACCAAAGCTATCAGCAGAAGTGAATCACTTCCATATGAAGCTGATAAGAGAAGTAAAAGTCTTGGCTATATTAGCACAAGATATTTGCTTTAATTCTTCCCACTTCTTATTTTCATATATATATATATATATATATATATATACAATGTTCAAGTAATTCCTCTGTCATATTTACTTGTCATTATTCAGTCAGCTTAACCACCACAGAAAAGCCTATTGCCAACACAAAAGGGTCTCTTTGTGTTATTCTTGTCTTCTCCCTTCTGGAAATCTCCATATCTATCAGATAATGTAGTTAAATATCCAAATCCCTGCTATTAACCATATAATATATAGGGTCCTTAATTCATCCTGTCATTTTTAGCGAAACACAGCTGTTTACCTGCCCTACTAGCCTGGTGTAGTTGGAAGTGGGCATTTTAAACACAATTTTTGAGTAGTGGGTAGTGGTAATAAATACCAACAGACATGAAATAGAGGAACTGCCTTTTGTATGAGTTAACACAGAAGTCTGAAGTCGATTGGGTTTACTGCTTCTGTGCTACTTATTTGCATAAGTGGCATCAAAGTGGGCATCAAAGAGCACTGAAAATTCAGGCTCAGAGGGCCAACCTTTTTATGCTGTAATACACAGTGTCATTCATCAGCTGTCACTTAATTGGTGGGTGTTGGTCACTCAGACACATAGGGAACAGTAAGAAAGAAACCTGTCAACAAAACCCATCGGGAATGTTACTCTGGTAGAAGAGTTTAAGTGTTGCTGTTATCTGTTTAGTACAACAAGAAACCTTCAGACATAAAGGAGAAGGAAAACCTACAGTTACATACAATGGCTGATTACTGTTACTGTAAGGAAAAGTCTCTTAAAAACTATGCTTTTATCTCTATTTTTTCTCATAAACACCTGTGTATCATAGTGGGAAGAAAAATGAACAAAAACACAGGGCTCAACTAACAAGAAGAAATTTAAAATGGCACAGACCAGTTTTGCAAGAGCATTCCAAATTGTAGCCACGGATATTCATGGCTACTTCGAGAAAACCTTGTTTACCATTCTGAGGGGAACCATGGGAAGAGCACCTTGCTACTTCTTTTTTTCAGGATTTTCAGTGGGAGACGCTTGGCCATTTACTGTTCATTCTCTGCAGAGAAAAGGAGTACCAGAAATACTCAGAGCAGGGAGCTAGAACTTCTGGGACAACAGGGCATGAAATGGTCCATCGACCTGCTTCCACACAAGGAGCATCTATAACTACTGGGTAAATTGTAGAACTGCAAAACTTAAAAATCACATTTTATCCACAAGCATTTTGCTTCTTTTTTTGCTGAAAAAAAAAGGGAGGCATCTCAAAGTAAGCACCAACAGATAAGAACAAAGTTAGAAAGTGGTAATTTTATAAATGACACTTTTTTTTTTCCCTAGCTTGACAAGATTGTTGAAAAGTGGTACTTTCAGGTAGGATGTAAGTAGGCAGTAAATCATTGTTTCAGCTCAATTCATTGGTGAAGGAGCAAATCTGCACAGCAAAATAGTTGAAACCACCAGTAATTTAGTAAAGATGATCAGATTTTGTTATTTTTGCAGGGTCACATTTCAGAGAGAGAGATATTCCTCTTTTCTTATTTCTGTTAAATCATGTGAGCAGGTATCAGTGACACGGTCTCTATCTCCCCTCTCATTAAAATATGACTACTAAGGCTGTCAGAGAATGGGAAAAAGTCCCAGAACCCGAGGAAAAGAGACAAAATAACACTGGAGACTTGCATTGGGATAAAATGTCTGTATGCCCTAAAATCACTATTTGCAGGAAGAAATGCAAATTGATTTTTGAATAATTTTAACAAATTCTAATGCCAAAACAATGTGCAAAATCATGTGTTGGCCATTCCGTAGAGGAAATAATTCCTCCATCATCCCTCCGTTCCTAGATGAATGCTAATGGAAGCTGGCTGATGTTAATTTCACATTACTTTGCTGCTCATTGTTTAGGCAATTAATCTAAGGTAGTCATCTGGATTTCCTCTGCAGGCAGTGCAGAGGGAGCAGAACCCTTACTGTGTGATGCATGCCATCCTAAAATTTGTATCTATAATGGGTCAGAGGAATAACAGAGGCAAACAGTAATTACTTTCCTACAACCACAGCTTGGAAAGAGATGCCCAAAAAGGTTTTCTTACCTGGACGACAGGTTTCAAGCTTATATTTTAGTAGTATCTTTTCCAGCTTTTCCAGCTTTGGTGTTTCAACATTCCTCAGAATTATTAAGTATTTACTTAATCCTTCAGGCACAAAATGCAATAGGATGATATATAGTTCAATCTGGGCATTTTCCTTTTCATACAGGGTGGATAGTAACAGCAGAAAAGAGGAGCATTTGCATTTTCTATTTTATTTATTTTTAAATGAAACCAATTTTGTGAAGCATAAACTTTAGAAAAAGACAAATTTAAGATTGTCTTTGCCCATTTTGAATTATCTACATACAGATTTTCATAGTTTTTTGCTTTATTTTTTTAACAGCCCAACTTTTATTAGTTTCAGTTGGAGCTGTATTTTTGCAAATGAAAACTCTTCTGTCACAAGATAAGCACAAAGAAAATGAGGAACATCTTTCCTCTCAAAAGTCTGGTTTAAGTGACTTCCTTTGAATCATACAGTAATCTTGTGACAGATGATGATACAAAATGCATTTTCTAAGCTGGCATTACATTGCCTTAACTGTAGGAATAAAACCCACTAAAAAACAGATTACTGCTTCAGTGTTGGTATAAAACTGAAATTATAAACTTGCATGATGAAGTGCTGAGTGGCTCAGAACAAAAGATTTCAACTATATCAGAAAGAAAACGTGCTTCCTGAATTTATTATCCAAGCATTCCATAAAAGTAATGACCCTACAAGAAATATGTTTTGTCAAATAAACAATTTTTTTCAAAGCACAAATAATTTTAACTACCCAATAATTTTAAGCAGTTTAGGCTTTTAATGGCCTCAAGTCTCAAGTTTTTTAAAACTTTTACAACTTGAAAAATTAAGATGAAGGTCTTAGTCATATTATGACTAAGTTGACATCCACAACTATTTTCTGGGCATCTTGTTCATTGTCTGAACATAAAAATGCAGGCTAGGATCATATAATTACTGACTTTATTATAATGCCTATAGAAAAGAACACTGAGTTAATATTAAACAGACAGTGTTATTTATGTATTTCCCAATTTTAAGTCATGCTTTTTCAACATTAATATCTATTTTTTTTGTCCCTGTGAAAAAGTAAAATAAGCAACCGCTTAAATCTTCTTTTTCTACTTAAACACAGTTATTAACACCCTGATGATAAGGGCTTGCTTCCTTTTTTATTTCATAAAGAACTGATGACTAATGAGGAATTATTAGTAATATGGTAATATGTGTAATTCTGTAATACAAAGAAATTACAGGCTTTTATAATTACACTTCAGTGTTCTAAAAATCATTACAATAACAAACTTTTGTTGAGCACTACAAACTTAATAAGCTCAATGACACATGGTAATGGCTTAAAAATGTGCTAGAAGTAATGTAAGGCAATTGTGCTGTTTCTGATTGATATATTAATAAATCATTACAAATATTTCCCCCAGTTCTCATTTGAATTAGATAATGAGCATTGTGGTAGACAGCAAGAAATTTTAGTTAGCTAAGCAGTGTTAAGAACAATTGACTGACTTGAACTTACTGGCTAACACAGTTGGTGCTATACTACTACAAACTACAAAGTATTCCATGGAAGAGTAAATTACCTCTGAGGCTAGAAATATATATAAAACAGCAGCTCAAGGGAAAAATTAAGCTTAGATTTGGACTAAAGTCATTACCTGGGTAATATTCCTACTGATCTGAATCTGAAGTTTTCACAAGTAATTTGTTTCTTGTTAACGTAAATAGGTCAACTCCAGTTTTATCTCCAGGACTCCATGGATCATACACAATAAATGATAATGGGAATAATCTGGACCTCTTATATACAGTCTTGTTTATGGCAACTACACACTTGCTAAAAAAATATAGTGATACAAAAAGAAATAATTAATCAGGCTACAAGGAGATGTAGCTAAAGCTAGCTTATTGCACAAATTAATACTTACTAGTTAAGGAATACTTAAAGGACAAATATGGCAACACAAGTGTTGCTTCTCTGTCTGATTTCTCAAGACTTCACTAATTTTAGCTATTTGCAAAGATCAGCATGTTTATTCCTATTTGTAACTTCTAGCAAATTAAAGTTCTTTAAAAAACATTCTCAAATGAAATCTTACAGAACTCCTTTGGCCTCCTGACCTACAAGAAATGTTTTAGAAGCCTTGTTACCTGCATTTCTATAATTTCCTAGTGTATCCTACTACTTTCAGTGAAAGACATGGAAAGAGTTTTCCTTGCTGCTTTGGATACAGGGCCATTTCAGCTGTGTATTTCCTCCTCGTACAGTTTCTAAAACTTAGAATTAAGATTTTGGTTTCAACTTCAAAACATTACAGCTTCCAAAAGAAAGGGATGATGGCTAGCAACTGGCTTTAATGTGGCTTAAGTGTGTTTGAAAGGCTTTTTTGAGTAAGCTCAGGGACCTAGACTTCTTGCTACTTGAAAGCTCCACAGGGCTTAATTCTCCTAGCCTTTCATTGTCACCTTATTTCTGTTATAAATCCCAGCACTTCTTTGTAATTAATTGTGCAAATGAATAATATCAATGTAGAGATAGTGGTCTTGGGCCAAAAGCAATGGCTGTATTTCATGCACTCCTCAGAAGTGGCTATCCACCACCACAAGAACAAAGAAAATGAGGTCAACGAAAATCCCTCATTTCCACTTCAAATGAGAGCTAGCTATAAAGAACAACTTTAGCCTGCAGTTTCATTCCTACTTTTAAAATTCATCAAAGAGAGTTCTGTTGAAATACTGTGCAATGATATTAGCAGTATTAATAGAAAATAATTATAAAGAGAAATAATACCTTTTCTTAAACAGGTCCTGATATAAAGTACCAATGCTGCTAATGTAAAAGCTTAGCCCTCTTGGTATTCAGTGCTTTATTAAAAGAATTTTTATTAACTAATTCAAGAAAGAAATATGATGAATGTCTCCTTCCAAGTTCCATCCCTATCTTTCATTACAGTAGTATCTGGTAATAGAAAGTGCTCCTGGCAATACTTATCTGCATATAATGCATAAAATTTTTAAGATATGAAAAGGTCTGTATGGAAGACGGCTACTTGATACACACCACGGATGCTGCCTCAGTTTAAAACTAAACCTAATAGTTCTTCTAGTTCTTTTGATCTTATAATCATGAACTTATATGGGACAAGTTCTCAGCAGAGGAAATTGTCATAGCTCCATCAACAACAATTTATAACTCATCTGCCAATCTGACCCTGTACGTTAATCTATCATTACGGTCTCAGACATTTGCCTCTCAGAGTTCTTTTTATCACCTTTGTCTTCTTTTTACAATTGAATGTAAAAGAAAGCATTTCATTTAGTTTGACATCATTTATGTAGCTAACCCCTGCAAACTTGTTGAGTTCCCGGCTACTCTTATGATTCCTTGATGAGTATGTTCTCAGTGCACATGCCATGAAAGCACACTTGTAGTACCAATGCCTATTTTCCTATTACTATTTACTTTTCAGCCTACAAGGCTTTTTCCCAGCCCCAGCCAGGATCAAAGCTCTCACAGCCTAGGTAAAAATCTGATCTAAAGCACATACAGTTTAAGAAATGCAATGGGTAGGATGTTGCTCATATGAATTACAAATTGCAGCATTATCCATCTGCATCCCAGTGACAAGTAACTCCAGAAAACAAGCCTTGGCTTGTATAGACTTAAATTTCCTATGTTACATAGAGAATCTGGGAGCTAAACCAGGTTGAGGCAGCATCAGAGAAGAGATGCTTTCTGATAGCTAGCTATGGCTCTGATGCAGGAGCATATTTAAACACAGATATGTTTAAAAGTTTTGCTGTACAGGGGTGAATATAAAGCTGTGGTTAGAGCTAAACCATGGCTGAAGCATCCTGCTAAACTGTATGTCTATGAACAGGACCACTCTGCAATCACATTTTTTAGGATTGCTCTAGGGACTGGAGCTGGGGTATATTCTGTTTTGATTATTTGACCATTATCTGTCAGGGTGGGAAGGTCCATCAGATAGGAAATCAAGATCTTTTGATTTTGCTATATTGTGACTGTGTTAAAGGTAGACAGTCTCTGATTCTGGCAGTAAACTAAGACAGAAATTACCCTAGACACAAGACTAGCAGGGGATTTGTTTCTCTTTTCAAACTACCCTGTATCTGTGAAACAATTATGCTAACCGAACCAGCTTCCAAAAATTCAGAATTGAGCTGCACATCGGTATGTCTGGAAACAGCACATTATTATTGTGTGTTACTTTCTTTAGGATGGGCCAAGAGCATTCACCTTGGAGTTACAATTATTGGTCAATATTAATGAAAATTTTAAATGGTTTAGTGTGCAGCCATTCTCTTGAACACAGCCTACAGCTATCTCACATACCTTTGCTAACCCTTTCAGACCTCTGGTCTGAGAGCACATGAAGGTGAATATCTGCTATTGCAGTAGTGTTCAATGAAATTCATCCAGGTTTCATGCATTTGAACAGCACATAACAGTCACTCTTTTCTTTTTCTCATCAGTTCTTCTTACTGGCATGAGAACTATCATGTTTTAGAAGATTCAATTATCAGGTTGCCATGATATATTTCGGTATAATTATATTTCATTGTCAACTACAAATTATTTGAGGTGCTTTTCTCATATACTTCTGGAATAATAATCTGATACCACTCAGAGACAGTGAAATAGAATATATACAAAACCACAGAAATGCTAAAACCCAAAAATCTTTCCAATTTTTTTTTTTGCTATCTGCTAAAGTGACGTTCTTACAAGTCCTCTATCATTCAAAGCATATATAAATGAGAGAAAAGTTCATAGAGAAGCATATGAGAACATATATTTGAAGACACGGCATTTTAATGTGTGCCTAAAAATCCTAGGAATCTACCTACCCTCTACCCTTGGTCATGACTCAACTGATAATCACGTAACCTCTGTAAACAGCTCAGCTCTGTGCTTGAACATATCTGTTGTTATCAGCTCTAGCAACTGATTTAAAAGTCTAAATTCTTCTTTGTGATGGGATGAGAAACTTTTGTTTCCAAACTGTGGCAGCCTACAGACATTAAAACCCTTTCTAGGGCTCTTGACAAATTTAAGATCCCAGGTAGAAAAGAGTTGTTCTTTCTTCCAGAAAGATAACTGGAACTCATCAAGCAATCAGATTCAGATGCTTCCTACACAAGAAAGGGAAAAGGAACTAGTGAGTAGTGAAGGGAAGAAGCTGCCTTCATCTCAGGAAATGCAGCTGTCATGTAAACTATGAGTGTGTAGTGCCATCTGCTAAATACTTGAAGTTGCTTTTGAATCACAGAATGGAAGAATCTTAATTTGAGAATTTTGAGAACTTCTCTGAAGAAGTAAAGAAGGAGGAGAAGCCCCGATTCTTGTACTCCCTGCTGTGTGTTGCACCACTTCATTTTTAAGTTCCAAAGGAAGGGGAGAAAATAAGATGTATGGATTCTGTATAAAATATGGAGACTTAGAAGAACAAGGTAGTAAAGATGAAAAATGATCCAGGGGAAAAAAGCAGTAGTGACAACTCCCTGTGCTCAGCAGTGGTTTCCAAAGCTGCATAGAAAACCTCCTGAGAGAATGAGGCTGCCTGAGCCTGATGTCTAAGATGAGCAGAGGTTAAAATCTGTAAGTGAAAGGCAGTGTTGTGGGCACTTCTTAATGCAGGAGCTGTATTTGAATACAGACTGCCTTTGCCCTCTGGTCAAAAGTTATTTCCCACCGGGTTTCAACATCCAGACTGGAATACTACTAACTGCAAGCCTTGTTCTGCAAGCCACGTAAGGATTTTCCCTTTGTGGGAAGGAGTAGTGCATCATTTCTTGTTAGTGCAGTCAGCTGTGGGGAAGATTTAAAATTCACCAGCTACTCTAAACTAGCTTTGTGTGTGCAGTCAGTACTCTTTAAGGCCCTATCCCAGCTGTCTCTGTGCCAATCTTCTGGAGTGAAAAAGCCTGAAGAAGTGATTGTTCTTGTCAAATGCTGAAGAATTCAATATCTTTTACAGCCACATTAGGGCAGAATGATAAATCATCCCTGGAAAATAAAAAAAGTAGAAGCAAAGATGTTTACTCCTGTATACTAAAGCATAGTAACATTAATTTTATGTTGGAACCCAATTTAGAAAAACAGTCTCCTCATTTTTCCTCTAATATGTGAGGAAATCCCAGTAAATTTATTACCTTTATTTGAAAGCAAATTTAGGAAAGATTCCAAATGCTGTATTAAATCTTTACTGATAAAAATTGTATGGTATTGTCTCTGAAATTCACTGGGAAGCATTACTAATCCCTGCATTCAAGATATTGCATGTGACAGCCATGAAATTTAAAGCTGGGCAGTAATTTTTGAAGGGATAATACTCTGTCTTGTGCCCTAACAAAGAATTGAGCTGATGTGGAGGGGATGGTTATAATAGAGTTATACGGATACAGCATCCAAAAGCAAGAATAGGAACTGCCAGTAGCTAAAGTGTGACATTAACATGTTTCTTTATTGGAAAAGGAAGCTTGGGGAGCCTTCTTGGAGAGTCATTAAGTATTCCTGCAAGTATGAAAGTTCTTTTTTTTCTAGAAGAATGATAGGATAGAAGTAAGTACTGAAAAATATATAATGTTGTTTTTTTTTTTTACTATAAACAAGTTGTAACATGCATAACAAAAGCAAAACTTTTTCAAAAGCCATTTTTCCTTTTAAGGCCGGTTCTGTGAAATGTACATCATTTTAGCAAACTGCTGCTAAATGGTGGATGTAGTTTGATCTTAAGCCTACTGTAGTGGTAGAGCTCTAGGCTGTGTTCTATGATGTTGTCACATTCACCTTACTAAACGTCTTCTTAATGCCCTCTTTCTCTAATATGCTTTTATTTATAACATTCTCAAAGTTTTAAGGATTAGCTCTAGCATGCTTACCTCATTCAAGGCATTTAAGAAGCATCAAGACTGCTATTAATTGTGGGTGCCTCTAGCCTGTGACGAGGGACTGAACTTGGAAGTTACTCTAACTTGCCTTGATGTCCTGTAGTCCCAAGCATCCCTTGCAGAATGAGGATTAAAAATGAGAATAGCAATGCCTCATCCTCTTCCTTCCTGAAATATGCACAAGTACTGTGGTAAAAGATCTTTACTTTCATACCTTAGCACAATACACCTCAGAAATTCTGAGTTTGGAAATGTTTATGACAGTCCCTGACATTGCTGGTATTAGATTAACCATATTCTTTACCCTCACATGGCAAACCTTGCCAAATGTAGGAATTAAATGTTTTTCTCAGCACATATACACACCCACACCCCCTTAAACTAGCTGGTGTAGATGCTCATTGAATTTTGTTGTTACAGTAGAAAAGTCCTTTATATTCACCTAAAAGAGAACAAATATTTCATTATTAGGGACAGAGGTCTTGAAGTTAGTCTTCTTCTGTTGTAGGCAATGACACTACAACAACAAACAAAATGAACAAGCTCCAGCTGAAAGCCTGCAATGTTTTCTGATCCTTCTATTTGTAAACAGAAAGGCTAGCACAGAAACTCCATGTTCTGGTATTTGGGTATCCAGCATATATACATAATAGTTCATTCATCTGCCAGTGTTGCTTTTCATGCAGTTTGATTCCAGTTGTGACAGTCCCACTCCTGATACACACGTAGAAAGCAACAATATTAACTCTTAGATTATGAGGCCAACCACATCAAGCTTTCTCAGTCTCCTCTCAAAACTCAGGACACCTATTCTTGCTGTAGTAGTCCTTCTTCAACACTGCACTTTCTACTTTAAAACTGATCCAGGGAATATCATCTGCTTTTCCTGGGGATGCTATTCAGCCTTCCTCTGTATTGGCAACTTCGAATAATCCAGTCATTTCATTGCCATTCTCATGCTTTTTGTGCTTGAGTTACCAATAAAAATTTTAGATTGGATTAGTTCACAAGACTGAACCTTGAGAAACTCCACAATGAATCTTTTCTGCCCAAACCCACTATCATCTTTCTCTCTCATGAAACCATACTTTGATAACTGGTCTTTCCCTTCTTTTATCTCACTTATTTTAACTAAAAATAGTTAATCACCTGACTATTAATAACTGTGCGGTAACTTAAGTAACATCTCCCACCTGTCATAATACAATACTTAGTGAAGTGCAGACATATCAAATGCACTGGCATAATTCTTAAGTTTAACAAAGTTTGTCTTAGTATAAAAATCTCTCTATTGAGAGAAAATAAAGACCAGCTGGATAAATAGGCCTATGCTTACAGGATACATGTGAAGGTTAATAACAATTAGAATAAGAGAAGAATTTGCTTCTTGGTTATTTTTTTGTGATTGTCTAAGTTTTCTCCTCCCCCTAATATATTAAAACTATCTGTTTTCACAGCTAGAGGCACCTGACTAGAAACTTTACTCTGCCCTACACTTCAATGAATGTGATTAATTTTTCTGGGTGGATTCTAATTAATAATTACTCTCATCTGTAAGTCTGCATCCAGCCTCCTGGCAAACACAGCTGCCTCTTCAGAGAGCTGCCAAATTCATGTGAGTTTAAACAGTAAAATGAAAGATAGTTGTGAAAGAGAAAGTGCAAGAGTGAGAACGAGTAACACAGAAGCTGCTGTGTTGTATCTGCTTTGCAGTTTCTTATTTACGTGAATGTAAATCCACGTTCAGAACACAGCTTTTTTAAGATGGTGTGACTTCAGTACATTTTCTTTTTTGCTGTAGTTCTGTAGTTTATATTCTCATTGTAACTGTGTTACTCCATAAGTTATGTTTCAAAGCCACTGTTGCTGTAAAGAGATTTGTGATTTTTCTGAGTTCTGATTGGAATTTTGGTATCAGTAACCCTAGTGGTTTTTTCATCTGGCTGCCTAATGATTTTCCTTTGAAGGCTTGTGATCCCATATTTTAAAGTAACTAGATGTATATTTTATTACAGAACTTGGTTTGTTGGCAGATTTAGTAAAATTTTCTGAGCATACGTTTGATGGGTTGAACAGGATAAAAGAGTTTCATAGATGTCTTTGTAGAGGATAAAGGGCAGAAGCTCAGCATCATTTTTATTCATGAAGTTTCACTGACGAGAAATGAGGTTCTAATCCTGCAACAGGAGTGAGCACAGGGAATCATTTTGCTCGTGGAGTTTCTCACTGAAATCTGTGACCAGTTCAGAGAAGTGACAAAAAATTAGTGTTTTCTTTTTCTCCCAGCTTCACAACTTTCATTCTTCTGGTGTCACAGGTAAACCCCTAATGCTTTCCATAACACAGTAACTGCTAGCTAGAAGGTATAAAGAGAGCATTTTTAAAACACAGAGTAGACATTGTTGAATAATAAAACCTGAAAAAGTCTAAAGAATATACAGAGATGTAAAGCAAAGGTTTATCTGACTTAGGCCTGTGCAGTTAGATTCTGTCTCTTGAAACTTTTCCCCAACAAAGGTTAAGCAATTGCACACAGTTCAAGTGCTGTGCAGCTGAGTTACCCCTGGAGTAAGAACTGCTCTGCATTGGAAGTCTGAAAAATGGCAGTATTTGGTAGAAACAGTTTTCACCTTGCATTCTCATCCCAGTATTTCCCACCAGAAATAGGGAAGTGGGATGGCCACCTGTGCATTCATAGGTAGGCAGAGTACAAATGTGTTCATTGGGTACAGTGGTTCAGAGCTCAAAGAAAAACCCTCAGGTAGGTGTCATCATTTAGGAATGGACTACTGCATTATTTAGACACTAACTGTGATGCAGAGAAAATATTCTTACCACTGTTGAATATTTCCCAAAACTCTTGAGTGTAAAGCCCTATGGATTTCCTTGCTCCCCATTTGCTAAATTTACACTACTCTGCGCCACTTGCATTAAACTTGTATTTTTCTAGAAAAATCTTGCTCAACATGCTGTCTTAGTAAGGAACATCGTCATCTGAATTGGGTTTATGTAGTGAAGTTAAGGGGTTTTTTAAGGGGGGAGGGCAAAGAGGCAGTAGGGTTGACCTCTGTGAGAGGTCAGGGCTGACCAAACCCAGCTGGTTCCAGCCAACTCTAAGGGGGACCCATCTGAGGGGACAGAGCTGAGCTTGGAAAATGGGATGCAAAGGTGTTTTTCTGAAGCTTATAAATGTTTCTTCCTTTTTTATATTGGTTTGCCACTTACCCATCTCAGGAACAAAATATTTATTTTAACTTGCAATAACATAACTTCTCCAAGTCCAGTTTGTTTAGCCCATGACTAAATTATGGTGGTTGTTAAATTATTTTCTTGTCTTTGTAAAGCTCTGAGCTTTCTTGCTCCTGTTCCTATTTTCTAACTCCTGTCTCACAAAAGAAATAAATTGACTGACCAAATGCAGCTTTGAGATTTGCTCTAGTTGTGATTGAGGCCAGTTTAATTCTTGGTCCTTCTGGGCAGGAGTAGAGGTGTGTTTTTCATCATTCATCTCTGCAGAGTAGCAACTGAGCCACAATATCTTAATGGCACAGTATGCTTCCTCTAACTTGCTTTAGAACAATATTCAGAGTTACCCTGAAGTCACGCAAAAAATATATCCTAGAAATGAAAAGCTACTCCCCATCTGTGAGAGAATCAACATACGTAAGGGAAAACATCAAAAAGACTACATTTTTAGTAGTTGTGAATAATTACTCATTTCCAATTAACTAGGGAATTATTTGAAAATGAAGCCACAGACCAAGCCTTTGTAATGACCAGCAGGGCTGCAGTTGTGACTAGCTGACACACAACCTATATGATATTAACCACTTCATCCAGCTTGGGATATACAACGGAGATGATGATTTACTTTATAACACACTTTTTCTTTGACTCATGATCCTGTCCCTCCACCAGTTGCTTTGTTATACTTCCCTAAGGTGACCTTGCTCTGTATTTTATTACTGGAAAGAACATTAATTAGAAAAGGTTAAAAAATGGCAGATGAATTCAGTTAATTAGTTCACTGAATAGTTTGAACACTTGTACTTGCTGGAGAGTTTATTATTGCTAAAGATATTCATGCATTATTTGCACAATGACTGCTTCTCTGAACTTTATTGAATAAACTTTTCTCCAAAGCAAACCTGAGCACGGAAAATGTCAGTGCTCAGCTATTAACTTTGGACAGTCTTAGTATACTGCCTTTCTGTGCAGTCATGAAATATGAATGCAAGGCAGAGAGGTGAGCCCCCAAATAGAAAGAAGCATGGACCATCCTCATGCTGGAGATGATGGAACATCCTGATGCTTCCTCACCCCATACATACTTATGGTCAGAAATGTGCTGTTTTTTCAGTGCTTTTGAGAATTAGAAGTTGCTTAGATGCTGAAATTTCTGGTTTTCTACATCAAATCTTTTTCTTTTTCTGACTTCTGTGATGATCAGAGAATGTTACCTACCATCCAGAACTTTCAGGACAAACTAAGGAAACTCTAGTTGCTTTGAAATTTCAACTCATTTGTCAGTGTTCACTATCTTACTATGACAAGTTTTGTCTGAGATGCCAAATTGAATCTGATCTTATCTGAAAACAAATTATCTTCTCCTCTCCTACCTGCCTCAAAACACAGTTGGTTCAGCCTTGGTTTATCCACTTTTATGCTCCTTTTTAATGTTTGGCATTGGCAAATATATTCATATAGTTTAATTTTTGCATGGAGTACTGCATTCTATTTTCTATAGTAATTTCATAATTCGTTTCCTCTGGCTGAGTTAATTGAGAGCTAATAAGCATATAAAGCACTGCAAAACTAGAAACTGTCCAAACCAATACTGCTGGATGGTTGTATTGCCTGTTGCTAGTAACTTTTTTTTTTCCATGAAAAAAAAGAATGAAAGAAAGCCTTTAGCCTTTTCTGTTTTCCAAAGAGTTCATAATGATGGGGATTTTAATACTGGAATGAATTTTCTCCTTAAGGCGTTTTTGTTTACTACATTCATGACACCAGATGCTGTTCAGAAAATAGCTCAAAGATGAGAATGTTTCATTCATTGTCTAGTCTTGACAGAAAAATGGTGTTACCTGATCCCTTTGTGAAGACAATCACTTCCAATCTGAGTTGGATTTTGTTGGGACTCTGTGCATATTTATTTATTGCATTGTTAAGATAAAATACTTCAGCACTCGGAAGAGTAAGGACTCTTCTCCAAAGAGAGAACCTTTGACTGAATTTCCTCAAAGTGGCTGTGGCAGAATAAATAAACTATTCTAAAAAGGGAAAGATTTAGGCCTGACCCTCCTTAGCTTGAGAGGGAAATTTGCTAATACATTAATTCAAGTGTTAGGGAGGCCCAGGTTCAAACAGCCTGCTTCTATTTCTCTATCTTTAGAGAATCTGTAGGACCAACTGAAGTGTTCTGTTCTGGTTTCGATTGGGAGAGAGAAATATGTTTGGATACAAGTAAATTGGTTTCAGCACAGAACTGAAACAGCTCTCTCCCTTGCCCCTTTCTGTTTCCAGCTAACATCAGTCACTAATTGACTTTTTGCCCTTACTGGTTGTATGGGACCAGTTGGGAGGATGATGGCAGTACAGTTATAAGCTCTGCTTGTAGAAGAAACATTTGTGGAATGACAACATAACAGTGGTATAACATATGAAAAAGTTTCAGAATCTGACACTTGTCTTGTTCCATGGAGAAATTAAGCACTTGATACAGGGTTGTTGAGCCTAAAAATTGGGAATAGTTATACATCATCTGTTCCTAAAGTATTGAAGTTCTTAACTTCCTACAGAAGTATTTAGGAGAGCAAGGAATTGGAATTTTTTTCCCCATGGTGGTTAATACCTTATGGTACTAGGTTTGATTTTTTTTTTTTAAATGTGTTTTTTTTTCCCAACTATCATTTCTGCTCCATTTTTTTTTCATCCCTAAAGCTAAACTTTCACTTCTGTCCTGTAAGGTGCTAAACATTGCTTGAAAAATGTGGTAAATACCTCACACTGTCAAGGTTGATGACAACATAATGATGATGTTAAACATCTATTTGGGCACAAAGTTATTAAGAATTTCACAGGAGGAGGTTAGTCTGACCCTAAGCCAATTCTGTAAATCAAAATTAGCATCTTGTAAATTCCTACAGCAATGGTATGGCATCTGCATCTGTACTGGGCACCTGAGGGAAAACATTTAGTCTCGTGATATCTGAAAGAGTCTCAATTTGAGTGCAACTTTCTGAAAATTTCTGAAATTCTTCTAAAGTATTGTTTCTGCAGGAGGGTCATACTGCCATGAGTCTACCTTCGGATAAATAAAATTAAGTCTTCTTCAACCACAGAATAAGGCGTGGTATTACTATTTGGGCCGAAAGCAAAGGATTCCTTCAAAATACTTATTAAAAAAAATAAAACAAAAAATCAAAAATTCTGAGTTGGATTAAAAATAATTGCCTATGCAAAATTGCATTTGAAAATAAAATTTTTTGGGAACTTCTTAGTTCTTAAGAAGGATGTGCCTAGTAATTTTCTTCTAAGAAGAAACTTGCCCTTTCTTGGAATTAAGAAAATCGTTCCTGCAGCTTTTCTTCATCAACTAAAACCTCTCTGATTTATCTTGCCATAAATAACAGGGAAGAAGGTTCAGAGAGTCAGAGAATGACTTTATGAATGTGCATTTCTGTTTGATCATCCTATTTTATCAGACTACCATTAAAAACAAAACAATAAAAAAGCCTGTCAGCCTGGCTGTCTCCACAGCTGTCTGTATGCCTTTCCCGGCAGGGCTGGCTGTTCAAGCTCATTATTCTTCCTCTGAGTTGGTTTGACCCACTCTTGTGCACTTTTTCTCGGCTGATAAAGTTTGTGGGACCTTGTCTCTTGGGAAATACACTTAGAAAAGTAAGTTAATTCTGCTTCTCTCCAGTAAGCATTTCTGCCTGACTTTTCCAGGGCCAGTATGTCTGAGCAGACTAAATTGCTTATCCTGTAGGTAATGAGGTTTGCAAGGCCACAGCTGAAGCCTTCCCCTTTCTCTACTTATCCTGCTTTCTGCTGTGAGAGATGAGGTAATATTTTGCTGAAGCCAAAAGGCTGCTAAGTGAAAAAGTGGAAATTGTTGGTTCTGTGTGTTGCTGCTTGTGCTTGGATTTGCTCTGGCTGGTTTGCGAGGTGCTGCTGCAAGCTGGGAGAGGGGAAGGGTTGAAGACCTGACCAAAAGGAAGAAGACTGAGAGGGGAAGAGACAGAAGAGTGGGCGGTCGGGAGAGAGTGTAAGTTCCGGAGGGGACAGGGGCTGGGAAAGGGAATAAAGTGTAGCCATGTTCCTGGAGAGTGTCTGTGCTCGGCTGTCTGGTGAGAGGCGGACACCCGGCTCAGGCAAATCGTTACAAACAAACAGTTTCCTTTTGCTTTTCCGACTTTGTCCCCATTAAATGGAATCTAAAAGTGAGTTAGTTTCTAACACTACCGTTGCATTTTGGTTTAAGGGGTGAGTACTTAAGAGCCTAGAAACCAGAGAACAGCTAAATGAAGACAAGAGGTTTAAAGACCTATTGTTGTCCTTGATTTAAAAAGTAAAACAGAAAATCTTTATAGCAGTTCATACCATACAGAGGGTTGCAGAGAGGGGTGTGGAGCTCATGAACACAAGTCCAGCTGCCCCCAGTCCATCCATGTTGGGAGAGAGACAGCTTGCTCCATGAGTTCTAGGCACTGAGGTAAGTCGGCCTTGCAATTGCTGGGAAGGTTCTTCCAGCAGTTCTGCAGCATTGACTTCCTGCAGACACAAAAAAAAAAATAAAGGAAAATTTCTTCCTGGTTTTGGTATTGTTTGGCTAGGGGGAAGGGAGCTCTGGAGGCACAGAGGCTTGGTTGCTGTGTTGTGTGCTTTGTTCTCTCTCAGCCATGTGGTCCAGGGAAAAGGGCTTCTTTGCCTTCTTGTCTTCGTCCTCCGGGCCACATGGGCTCACCCAGGGGCTGCCGTCTTGGGTTTGTTGTTTCTTTGTTGGTTCAGCAGTTCTGTGTCTAGTGGCTATTGCTTTTATATTGGTTGATGTTCTTTTTCTTTGAGTAAACTGTTATTTTTTCACTCACATCTCTTCCCATTTTTCTTTCCATGTTGGTACAGGGCAAGGGGTGAAAACTCAAGAAGAGGTAACTCATTTTGGAGGCTATGCTTCATAAATTGTTTGAAACTATAGTATCCTTGTATTAGAATATTGAGTGACTGATATAAGAATACAAACTGATATATTCTGATATAGTAATTGCTGTAATTGCTCATGGTTTTTAACTATTTCTAGGGCTTGAATATTGCTCAGAGATATGGCTTAGCTGTTTGAGAGAATGACTTTATTACAAAAACCAACTGTTTTGATTTGTGGTCCCTTCTTTAAAAGGGAAATTCATGTTTGGCAATCAGAACTGGAAAACAGATAAGGCATGAATAAATGGTTCTTACTAATGGTAACTTTTTTTTGTTACACTCATTCAGTCCCCTAAAGAAAAATAAATTTCTAATTCACTGAGCTTCAGTGTTTAATTACTTTTTTCTTGAACTTTTAAAAAAAGTCTCAGTAATATAAATCTTAAAAACATGTCTCTGGAAAAAAAAAAGTTCTGTTTCATGAGTAGTGACATGTTAATTGCCTGCAGACATCGTATTGGACTAATGAGTAAAATAACCTAATAATTAAAACTCCATTGAAATAAAGTCATTAAGAAAGTAGTATCATATCTAAGTAAATTAACTCCATTTTCTATCCTGAATTATCTAGCTGTTGTGCTTTGATCACAGCTGAATTGGATCATTAACTAACTAAAAGTGAAGGCTATTAGTAATTGCAAGCTCTCGTAGAAAGATTTTTTTTTTCCTCTTTCCATGAGACATTTCAATAAGGGGTCCTGGCTCTTTGAAAACTTTCTTCTACAAATGTTTAAGGATATGGGAATGACAGAACTGATGAAATTATATTCTGGAGCAGATCCTTTAAACTACAGCTAGTTAGGGAACTGTGCAGCAAAACAAGACTTTTGTTGTGAAATATTTTTTTTTATTACTTTTACTTTGAATGCCTTGCAAAACCAGAACTATTTAAAAATAATATAAATCAAATCCTCACTGGTTTCTTAACCATTCTCATGTTTGCTCTGTTGTAAATCTGGTCTTTTAAAGCTTTAGACAAGTCTTTTCAGAAGGAGGTTGTGGTTATTCAGCTTTCCTCTGTCCTCTATGTCTCAAGTTCCCTACCACGGTAATGCAATTTACTTCACCCAAGAGCTGGGGTTCCCTGAACCTCTCAGGCCCCTGTCACAGGACTGATGATCTTGGGTATATAATAATGGATCAGGCTTCAAAGATATTATCTAGGGAACTTGAAATCTTGGTGTTTCCAGATCTGCTGTGTGGAAACAGAACTCTTATCTTGAAGCTTCAATTTCTGCCTTTTAAGATTTAGTGACAGAGAAGGACGTGAGGGCCTACAATTCTTATGAATGAAAAATAAAAGCCTAAAGGTGACTGAGACATCTGTGAATTGTGAATTTCAAACTTATTAATAGCTTCTATTTTATTTATTTCATACTTTAAGATTAGCAAAGTTGTTTGGGTATTTTTTTGGGGTTTGTTGGTTTTTTTGGGTTTTTTTTTATGTCTGGTATCTAATAATGATTTATAAGTCAGTAAATCCAAACCTTAAAAATTCAGTCTGGTTTCCTGACTCTTTAACTTTTAATGGAATAGCAAGCTTTTCAGGTAATCTCAGGTGGTGATTCTATGTTTGGAGTAAGCTCCTGAAGAGTGAAATACCCAAAAGTCTGCATGCTAGGTTGAGATCTGTCTATGTCTCACAAGAGAAAATTAGGCAAGAACAGATATGTCAGACTCTGTTCTTCTAGTCTACAGGGAGGCATGTCCTTCCATGGAAGAGTCATAGTTTGGATTCCTGCCTGAAAACTGTGTGTCTAAACAAGCTGTTTCTCATGAAAGACTGAATCCTTGCAGTGCTCTTAGGATGAAAGATGCAGGGCATTAACAAGTTAAGAGGTATCCATTTCAACTTTGTTATTTTCCCCAGAAAGGAGCTAATTACTGGGTTTAAAGTAGTGGAGTCTTTCTGTTGTGTGTTAAAACAGATGTGGTTTTGCATGGGCTAATTATTATTTGGTCAGAGAACATGGTTCCATATCTTAGGTTACAGAAATTTCCATTTCATAATTCTTCAAATTTCAGTCAAAACTTTTAAAACCAAAGTCCTATATTTTTAATCAACTGGTCTGTTCATACCCTCCTAAGGTACAGGAAAAAAAAAAAAGAAATGAGGGAAAAGAATCCTGATGGGAGACTTTTAACAGCACCATGTCTCAGTCTCCCTCTTCATGAAATATGTAACTTCAGGGTGCCTACACCTGAAGCCACCCTTGCAAAGATAGAAGTATCTCTAAGATGATCTGCAAGAATGTGGAAGCCTTAATTAAAAGCTTCTCTTGCTCAAAAGCCTTGCGAATTTCCCACATTTCACCTTCTCCTCCCTGACAGCATAACTTCTGTGGTAAACCAAAGAGTTAATTAATCTTCCAGCTTTGTCTCTGTAAAATTTGCTTGCTATCTGCTCTCCTCCAAATCTGAAGTAAGCACCTTGCCTATTTACAGGGAGTTGATATTGCAATATGGTGATAATTCTCTTCCTACATTTAACAATGCACATTGACTGGATTTGGAAACACATTCTGATCCTGTAGCACTAAAACTAATGCCAAAATAGTGAACTACATGAAACAAGAATTGAATATGTGGTACTGAAGGGTAAGACGTGAATTGAATCTTCGTGTAAAATAAAAACATCAATTAATGACATACTTAGCTGCATCTTTTGAGAGACTCCTTTTGAGAGTCTCAAAAGGACTCTCAAAAAAAACAGTTCCTAAGTGGTAGGTGAGATTTGTGCTGGCCCACTGCCCAGAGGTGGATTCTGATTTAATTGTTAGTGTTGCTTAATTGGTAGGTCAACAAACAAGGGACCGGTTCCATTATAAATGCTGTCAAAATGCCAGAAACAGATGACTTGACAATGAGATGTGGGAAAAATTAAAGAAATCCCTTGAAATAAGCACTTGTCCTGTGAAATTCCTTCTTTGTGAAAAAACACTTAGCATGTTTTGTTTTGATTTCTTTATTCTCTTCTTTTGAATTGCTTTGAAGTATTCCTTTAAAATACATGAATCTACATTTTGATCTCTGTTAAAAATGCTGGTTTTATATAGAGGTGTTATAAAGTAGGTAGGCAGTTAGGATTAAGCATATGCCAGAAATAATCCACACTTAGCAGAAAATTAAAAAAAAAGTAATTTAATAAGAAAACATTGTCATATGCCCAGTAAGACTTCTTCAGCATAAAATGCTTTACAAGAACAAACTACAACTTAAACTGGCACATACTTCTTTCATAACTCCAAAATAATTTCCCAAGGCAGCAATTTATGTTCATTGTTTAAAATGCAGCATGAATGATTATGAGGTGACAAAGACTAACGAGACTTCATTGTTACTCAATTGGGACTTATAAGATTATGCATTGTGTGAAAGACTATTTAAAGGAAATTTTATTCAAGAAAATTGGAAAGAAATCAGCGTGGTAAAGCTCATTAATTTTAAATCTGAATTAGCTATTAATTCACATGGTTCTGCTTTCAAAGTTGTGAGAACAAAATATTGTTATCTTGTTAATAAAACTGTTGGAATGATAAAATGTAAAGCTGAAATTTTTTTTTTGGCAGGAAATAATTGTTTTTACTTATATTTACAGCTGAGTAGCAGTTTCCACAGCAGTGAAACTTATTATAATTACAAGCACTTATTTCGTGCCTGCCATTTTTTCTTAAAAGTATTCCATGATTCTGGAAGCCCAGAAAATATTTATTCTGTACAGAAATACTCTATGTGGTTTTATTTCTGTGTTTATACTTGTCTCAGTTTAAGAATTGTAATTTTACTAATGGTATGTAGAAACTTGAACAGTTAGCATTTTAAAAGGTTTTTTCAGATGTTTCTCATAGATTTTTTTCTTCAAATCTTCCTAGTTTTTAATAACTTCCTTAGTAATCCTTTTTTTTTTTTTTTAACAGATTTATTTCCTCTAAAATTTTGCTATATTATTGTTAGGCTTCTCATGAGTGCAAGGGTGTTGTCACAAATAAAAAAGTAAGTTAATTTTTCTCCAGGTAATTGTTGCAAATTTGTTTAATGTTCTAAAGCATAGAGACTTTTGCCTTACTTAGTCATCTAATTCTACGAAACTGTTTTAATTTACATTTGTAATCAGATCCAAGTGAAAATTCTTTTGCTACATGATGCTGCATCAGAAACATGGCAAAAAATAGTTTGGTGTTTTTTTTCTTCTAATAAATGTATGGGTGATGTTGGTAGAGAATACTGCTTCTGATCAAAAGCTAGAGGATGCAAAAGGAAGTTATCCCTTAATAGCTGTTTTACCTGAAGCTGTTTTCAGACCTGGTAGTTTGAAAGATAAATCTCAGTTGAAGTATAAATAAATATTGGTTAAGAGAAAATGGAGGGGGAAAAAAGGGAAATGTCACACTGAAAATACTACTGGCAAAAGAGAAGACACCTTGTTTCTCTGTCACCCTTGGGATGTCCTCACATGAGGATGACTGTGCTGATCTTTCAGGGAGTAGCAACAGTTGTTTGAAACAATTGGAAAGAAGTGTTGAAATAAGCATTTGTTTTTTAAATATCAATGGCATTTTAAGGATGGCAAGAATATATAGTGGTGTGGTGGCCTTTCACAGAATAATCTCAGTGACTGAGTTGTGAGTTAAAACCTCATCAAAATCACTGCACAAATGCTGGTGTTGAAAGAGTGGCTACTGGGATTGGGAGAGAAAAAAGGTGCATTCCATGAAACATTTTCTTCAAATAAAATTTTGAACAAAACCCTTAAAGATGGGAGAGAAAGAGGAATTTCAACACTACAGAAGGTTCGATTTTTTTTTTTTTTTTTTACATCATGTTACTGGAGCAGGATATTTTGGCTTTATTCTAACTGTTAATTATAACAGTTAATTATTAATTTTAAATTGTACCATTTTCCCTGTTTGTGTTAGGAAATTATTATCCTGAGGAGACTACTTAGAGGATATTTTGAATCATTAAAATCCTTTTCAGTTTAGAAAGTCACTTTCTGCATCCCAGTCCTTTGCAAAGCAGTTTTTTGTCCTTGTGCAGTGCTAATTATGTCTTTGACTAGAAAATACCTGGCCTAAATTTCTCACAGTAGAACATAATTTGGAAAAAGTGTGTATAAATACAGATCTAAGAAAAACTGTTTTCAAAGCTTTTAGTGTTATCTGAACAGCTCTTGAAGTGTACTTGGAATCTTCTCTTCTGGCAATTTGCAATGACTCAGTATATTACCTTTGTTACATAAGGCAATTTTAAACTTGAAGACCATTGAGTGAGGGGAAAAAATGTAACCTGTGTTCTGCACTTAAAAATAGCCTGTATGGGTCAGATCTGAATGCTGTCTGGAAACAGAATTGTTTAGCTCCAGCAAAGATTGGCATAGCCAGTAGTGCTCAAATATGCTGTGTCCCAGTTAGCTCAGTTTTACAGTTCTTCTGTATTATGTCACTACAAAGGTACCACATAAAACTTACTGAAAACACACAAAATCCAGGGCTGTAGACACACATTGGGTGAACTATCTCCTACACTTTCTTAATTTTATTGATTGGAGGAGTTTTCACTGGTTTCTGCAATTAAGATGATAAAAGCTATAGGCAGCATCAGCTGCTCTAGACAATTAAGTGTACCGCTAATTACTTAGAAGAAAATAACTTCCACTCTGCAGGAATCTTATCTCTTCTTTCTTATCTCTTTTTTGTTGTTTTTGCTTTGTTTTTTTTGGTTTTTTTTTTTTTTTAATCCTTTAATAAAAAGAGACCTGTTTTGAGATACATCACTTCTAGAAGTTAGGTCATTGTCATTGGATATTGGAACATTTTTGTAAGTCCATAGTACTTAAAATTATCTTTGTTATTCTCATGAATTGTCTCTGAATGAGTTCTGACCAAAGGCAGGGGAACTTTGTGTAGCAGAGATACTAGTGCTCCGCATTTGCAGGTAGGTTTGAAATAGGATAGCCCAGTTCCTGGTAATCATAAATAATAATAAT
>VZTN01003994.1:0-13316 GCA_013400515.1 Erpornis zantholeuca
CCCAATACATGTTGTGATTTTCTATCTTCCAGATTGTGCGAAGTGGACGACTGATTTTGGCAACCGTGTGTGGCCATGTCTTCTGCAGTGGGTGCCTCCCTGTCGCCCTGGAGACTGCTGGCATATGCCCAACCTGCAGGATGGACCTCACTCCAGATCTCTATCATCCCATTCATTTATGAGTGCTTCTGCTTCTCAGGAGAGACTCGAATCCTGGAGAATAGGCAGTGTAGAGCCTTGCTTTTTCATGTATATAGTTCTTCCCTTATATAGTTTAATTTTTGCTGAATTCAATGATAAATAAAGTTTTGATTAATTTAAATATAGTCTGTCTTCTGCTGTGTGTTGGACGCTGCTGATAGACAGAGATGTTGTTTAACAGGTGGAAATAAGGCTCTTGGTTTGAGCAGTCAGAAGCTCGTTCTTGTCATCACACTGTAGTCATTGGTTTGGGGGAAATGTGCTAAAGACATGAGCTTTGGAGTTCTTGTGGCCAACGTGTGTTGTCTTGGGGAGAAGAAACACACCCTGCTTGTCTTGGGGAAAAGGAAACACTGCCTTGGGGTGTGAGGGGTTCAGTGTCTCAGGGCAGACTCTGGCGGACACTTTGGTGAAAATGTCATGATTTCCTTGCTCAGAAGATGGAAAGAGTAGCAGGTTGTGCACACATCCAAAGAAAACAATTTTCTTTGAGCGGAACTGGTACATAAACAAACTGCTGCATTTAATGTTGTAAGGTTTCATTATAATTAGAATCTGGAGGTTTTTTGAAGGAATGTGTTTTTGAATGTATGAAGTTGGTTACTGACTTGGAGCTGTTACCAGTACAACTGCAGCTCCAGTTCTTCCAACTGCAGCAATATAATCCTAAGTTATGTTGAAGAGAAATGCAATTGTCGCCAGACATAATAATTGGACAAAAGAGAGAAAGAAATTGACTTCTGTTACATAAAAGTAATAAAGAGGAAAAGGCAGATCTCAGATAAACAATGCATCAGTAAATTCATTGTGCCATGCAACTCAAAACTGAAAACTTGTCTCCTAATTTCCAGCATTGTCTTGAAGCCAATTTTTTTCTGTCCCTCCCAGTTTTAGTCTTTTTTCCCTTTGGATTTCTGTAATTTTTTTCACCTTCAAACAGTAGCATTTCAAAGGCCTCAGCAGGACTCCAGTCACAGATCTATCATTTTGCAATGATTAGCGTTTGATAGATTAAATGTTCTTAAATTGATGTTGCAGATAAAAAGGATAGAAAAGTTTTGCAGTTTTAGAGCTTATATGGGGAGGTGGTACCCATTTCTTTAGGAAGCCACAGAATTAGATGGAAATCATAGATATATTGGTGAGATGTCTTCCAAGAATCCTTGCTCTGATTTTTCCAGGGGTGGAAATGAGAGTGACCTCCATGTAGGTCCTTGAGTTGTCCTTCTGGCTCTAAGATTTACCTTTATGAAATGATTAGGAAACCTCTCTAGGCTTCGCAACCTTTTAAAGACAATATGCTGCAGGCTCATGATGATGCCAGCCAGCTCTCCCAGGACACTCAGATGGGTCCCATCTACTCCCATGGACTTGTATGAGTCAGAAAACTCTGCCCAAGTGGAGAAAACAGGCTGTGGCTTTGGTAAGATGGGAAATGGCAAACATGGAGGAAGTGGGTAAGTTTTCTGACCTATGAAATACATGAAGACAAGTCTAAAATGTAACTTTTAACTAATGTGGGTAAAAAAAAATGATAAAAACCCCAGTTTTTATGCAGTAACTACCCTACTGATCAGGTGATTTAGCCTGACATTATCCAGATAGCTGGGCTACTTCTGGTGCAGGCATTTGGAGGGGAGCAGTGAGGTATAAATGTGCAGAGGGAAGGGTGAGCTGAATGGAGGATGTATATTTGACATACTGCAGCTGTGGAACTCTCCCTCTAGCAATTTTGTTTGCCTCCCCTGCCATATGTTTTTAGAAAGGTTTTAAATGTGGTATGTCCTGGACTGTGAGCCATTTCTGGGTTATCTGTGGCTGTTTGAATTGATAGAGGTAAGAACTGCTTGTGTGGTGTTTGGGGGTTTTTATTGTGACAGGCTGATCTCCAATTTGATTGTATTCAGTCTTTATAAAAATACACATTAAAACACAAGCATAAGCTGAAGAAAATCATGTAGATGATTTTAATTTGCTTGTATTCAAAGAATCCTACTATTTTGCAAAGAAAATACAAAAATAGTGGTCTGGGATACCCTAACTAAATTCTTGTAGAACTCTGGGAGTGCCAATAAGTTTGCAAACTCAAAGTTAAGTGATTGCATTTATAACATGTGCATTTCTTTTTGGTATTTGTATTTAGCCAGCGGAATTTCCCATAACTACCATTGAGCTGGGTTTTAAATTAGGGTTTAAAAAGAGGAGGTTTTAAATAAGGACAATGAAGTTATGCATAATTAAAATAGGTGATAGGGAAGAATCATGGGTGATGGAAGCCTCATGGTTTAGAACATAGGCCAAGAGTTTTGAGCCAACTGCTGTTCATTACAATCTTTGTTGCTCCTTTCTCTGATGCCTCCAGTCGGGATCATTGCTGGCAACCAGAAGAATCAAAGTTCTGATTCACTATTGCAAATCCCAGGCACCCTCCTTCAACTGAGGTCTGCAGTGGCTGACTTTCTAAAATTAACTTTTATTCAATTTTATTATGCAACTATGAAAAATCTGTAGAGTTGCTGAGCTTCTGGTTATTATGGGCTTTCTTCAGCTAACGTTACTTTTCAGCTTGAGCTGTAGATTTCTCTCATGAATAGATACTCATTTTTATATCCATTTTTCAGTGTTACAGTTCCTGAGCTTTAAGGCATATATATTTCTATGGTTCAATATAAACTTTGATGATGACATGTTGGGCTGGTAATAAATCCTGGTCTATTTTATTGGTATTGCTTTCTTAAAATTACATCAGATACAGATTATTGAGTTATCTGAGAGGTCAGCAGTTATAATAGGTGTGTGTAATTTTACACACACTTAGCTAATTTTGTAGAAAGAGCTAATGTTTGGCACCCATGAAGGTTGTTTTTATTCATCTGGCATGTTTCCATTCAAATACCCATTTAATGTGGTCACCAACTATAGAAATAGTTAAACAATACTGTAAATGGACATGTTTTCTTTGTTGGGATGATCGCTGACATACTGAATTCTTTTCATTAAGTAATTTGACCACAAGCATCTCTTTACTTTGGAAAAAGGAGGAAAGAAGCTCTAGCAAATAGACTTCCTTTCAGTTTTCATATTTGCAGTGTTTATATAGGGGGATATAATTAGAATTTCAGGATAAATTGCACAAGGTATTGGAAGAAAATCAAGACTAAAATAAACATTCAATTCCTCTTTTTTTTTTTTTTNGACCATTGCGCACAAACATTTGGTTATAAATAGATACCTCATCCATGTTGGAGTAACATTTTACATTCAAAGTAGGATTCTGGAAAAGAAAATAGTTTTCAAAGTGATTTAAAGCAAACATGCAATTTTAAACCTTTGGTTAGTTTATGAATCTTTACTACAATTGGATTACTTTTATATGCTCTGTAGTAAATACCAGAAAACCCTCTGAAGTAAAACATGTTCCAGCTTACTGAGAGAATAATCCTCACTGAGACAGCTTGCAACTGCAGATGTTTTTAGCCCTTGATATATTTGCATTAGCAGGGTGTTGTGTACCCTTGGTACACATAATAGCTACTCTTACAAGAATAAACACCACAGACATGCACACTGCCAACCTGACAGACATAAATCAGCTACTCAATTTGATGGTAGCACTTGCCTTACTTGAAAGCAGTGGGAGCACTCAGGTTCTGAGGAGAACACAGTATCATTCTGTGTCTACCATCCTTATACAGAATTTGCTACTCTACATGGAGATCACTGGAAAATACAGTTTTTCAGAAAAAATTCACATTTTTTCTTGTGAATGTAATCTTGAAGCATGTTAGTGTCTCTCTGAAGGTCTGTTAACCATGAAAATGTAGGCATACATATGCACAAAATTTCTCAGAATTAATAGCAACCTTAATCTACAGAGAAGACTCAGTGCAGTGCAGAAGACAGTAAGATAAAGTTTTTAGCTAGTGTTCTCAAGCTGTACTTTTGAGCAGTAGTGCTTTCTGCCTGGATGATCAAGTCCACTAGATTCATTCCTTATATGAAGCACAGCAGGTTTCTGTAAGTGCTGTCTGACTCTCCTAGTTGTATGTATGCACCTTCCATTTATTGAGAAAGAGTAGAAAATCTGTTTATTTGGTAATTTGCTGGTTTGGGCTGAGAAAATCAAAGCTGAATTTGACATCCATGAAACCAAATACGAAGAAATTACTCAGAGCAGTAAATCCCAGGAGGTGCTAGTTTAATTCTAACCAGTACTTCAGACCTTGCTGTGCTGTCACTGTATGAGGAGTGAGAAAATCAGTCAGGTTTTGATATGCAGAAGGAATCTATAGAAATTTCTATGAGACATGTTCCTACTGTACACTAATACAGTATTCCTTGGGGTACATACAATGTATAGTGTTTATACAACGTATAAACTGAGCACACTTAACTTTTCATTCATCAATGTTATTGATGTGGGAGAAATGATTAATAAACTAAATGAATTAAGAGTTCAGGACAACTAGGTTTGGCTTCAGTGTCTGAATCCCAGAATCATAAACTTGTGGGAGCCAAGAACCAGAGAGTAACATCTTCATTGTAATTTACAGCACAAACAAACCTGACCCATGGTTAGAGGGTTGAAACTAGATGCCTAAGCCATTCTATGATCCTTTATGTATTAAAACTAAAATGATAAGAATAAAACGTGCTTTCTCAAACGTGACAGGAACCAACTTTTATCCTTTTGTCCTAGATCCATCTTCTGTCTATCCATAGAACTGGTCATTAATTCTGTCACTAAGTCTGTTACCTGTGTATTCTGTAGAGATCTCCAGGACTGTTTTTAATTTATCTTGAAATGTTTTGATATAGTTCTGAAAACGAGTTTTTAAAACTGTCAGTAGATTTGTTGCAGTCTTTTTTAGATTTCCCATCTCCTTTCATGATATTCATTACAACAATTCCTGAAATATGCTTACTTTGTCTTTTGCAGGGTCTCCTCATTACTGATGGAGAAATCTAGTCTTGCACTCCCAATCTAAGTCAGAACAGTTTTATTTCTCTGCCTTAAGAAAATCACAATCCGGGAGAATTGTGGTTTATTTCAACAGTTCAGGCATGTGTCAGACTGCATTTTAAAGCAAGAACAATACTTATTGTCTCCCCTCAAAAAATACCCCTGAAAATACATACAAGTCTTCAAAAGTGTTAATTGTACTTACTGTTTTTGAATATACAACTCCAAAACCAATATAATATGAAATAAAATTGAATGCTACTACATTATTTTAGCAGAATATAGAAGAATCAGTAATGTCTACCAAAACCTGTAGATAACCCCGACATTGCTTCATTTGCTTTCATACTGAGAACTTAAATCCATCTTAAATCTTTTGCATCCCCTTGTCTCTCACAGTGTATTCTGAAGATGTGAAGTTCATGCACATCTTAGTCCCTCAAATCCTACCTAGTGAAAACCACAAGCAAAATCTGTAATGCCGAAAGGCATTAAAAGGCTCCCAAACAGCTCTCTGTGTGCTAATCATCCTATCAGTCACGTGCTTTATTTATCTACTACTACACTACACTTCTATGACTTGTTTGTTTGTTTGTTTTGACTTAAAACATATGAAAACTTTATTGCTATAAGTTTCTAGTTTCACTGAAACTAGAGGTTTTACTGAGTCCTGATCTGTTTAACATCTTTGTTACTGAACTGGATGATGTGGCACAGTGTGCCCTCAGCAAGTTCTGTGATGACCCCAAACTGAGAGAGTGGCTGACATGCCAGAGGGTCGTGCTGCCATCCAGAGGGACCATGACAGGCTGGAGCAATGGGCTGGCAGGGGCTCTATGCACTTCAACAAAGGAAAGTGCAAAGCTCTGCACGTGCAGAGGAACAAGCCCATGCACTGCATGCCGACAGCTGTGTGGCTGGGAAGCAGCTTTGCAGAAAAGAGCCTGGGGGTTCCAGTGGACACCAGCTTGAAGAGGAGCCAGCAGCATGACCTCGCTGCAGAGGCAGTATCCCGGGCTGCTTTAGGAGGATTGCTGCCAGCAGGTCAAAGGGAGGTGATCCTTCCCCTCTACTCAACACTGGCAAGGCCATACCTGGATTCCTGAGTCTAGTTCTGGGCTCCCACATAACAGAGAGATACAAAGCTACTGGTCCAACAAAGGACCACTGAGAGTTTAAAGTACAAGACCATCTCTCCCAGGAGGAAAGGCCAAGAGAAACAGGACTGTTTAGCCTGGAAGATGAGAAGGCTTGGGGGAATTTCATCAATGTGGAAAAGTACCTGAAAAGAAGGTGTTAAACAGATGGAGCCAGGTACGTGCTGACAGTGTCCCGTGACAAGACAAGAGGCAATGGACTCAAACAGGAGATTCCACCTGAACATGAGGAAACAGTTTTTCACTGTGAGGGGGACTGAGTACTGGCATGGGTTGCCCAGATGGGTTGAGGAGCCTTCATCCTTGGAACTATTCAAAAGCCACCTGGACACTGTCTTGGGTAACCAGCTGTAGGTGACCCTGCTTGAGGAGGGAGGTTGAACCAAGTCACAACAGAGGTCCCTTCCACCTCAACTATTCTTTCAGAGTTTGCAGCTTAATATAAAGTTGAACAGGGGAGCTGGGTCAAAAACATCAAAACTAAATGAAAACTGTTCCTCAGAGCACCTGTAGTAGGTTTTCCTGCCTACTACTTCCCCTTGGCATCTCAAAATATACTAAGAATTTTCTGTATGTCAAAACAAGATTGAAATTAAATAAGGAATTCCATTAGACACAGCCATTTCTCCCTTGAGAATAGCAATTTAAACTCATTTATCTAAGCAGTTCTAGGTCAATTTATCAGCAGCCAGTACCAGAGGAGGCACATCAATATACAACTATAGTTGGGCTTAGGCAAACAAAGATACAGCATCTGAAACCAAATGAAACTGAGGAAAAACCAGGACCAAGACTGATTTATTTATTTGCAGATAATTGACTCCATCTTTGCCAGAATTTATGTAGATGTTCAGGTTCTTTACGAAAAAAAAGTAGCAACCTAAAGGACCAGGTTAAAGTAGTGCTTGCTCATTTCTCTCTGGAAAGGCATCGTCATAATTTATAATTTATATAGGAAGTGTGGGCAGCATACCCATACTTGCCCTCTCCCTCCCCCTTCAGTATTGGCAATGAGCCCAAGGCACAGGGAAAAACAAAGTTATGCAAACTGTGTAACAGTCTAAGCTGATACCTTAGGCTATTGTAAATAATTTTCTTCTGGTTCTGCATCTCCCAGTGTATTTCTTGCTCTAAGGATCATAATTCATGAGCAGGAACTATTGAATCCATGTTGCACCATATTATTTGCTGCTTTTGTCATAAAGACAATTCTGATAACTTTTTGGGTTGATTTATGGCTCTTCCTTATATATTAAAATTCTAATGCAACCCAAGAAGTCCTAGCTTGCAGTTTTGGCTCATGAAAGAGAAGATTTAACTGAAGTCCATAATTTTTTCAGGTAATATACAAAACTGCTGGCCTGCTTGATTCAATACATTTCCCATTAGAATTATGGTCAAGAACATGACTTCATGCAAATCTCTTCTGTTAATGTTACCTTTTCCTTTATTGAAAGGATAGCAGAAATTGTGAGGTTACGTTTGGTTTCAGCTCACATACTGGTGGTTTTTTATTTTAAAAGCTTTTTAATAGTTATCTTCTGTATGACATATGTGACTCTTTTCCTGTTTCATTTTATTTAGTTATGGAGAGTAATCTGGTGATTACATTTTTGGTTTTTTGGGTGTTTTTCTTTTTTTAAGAATCTGTCTTTTGCCTCTAATGTTGTTGAACAGAAGGTTTACATGCACCTCTTGCCAGTGAAAAAGACAGTGCACTGTTGATCCTAAGTGTTGCTGAGTGTGTATTTTCTTGCCATATAAGTAATATTTCTTTGGTAAATTCCACTAAGGCTGAATGTCTAGCTTGTGCCTCAGTTTTGGTGTCTCCCCCCTGACTGCTAAATGCATGTGCATCTAGCCCATGGAGAAGGTTATGATTTAGGTGAAAAGTACTAATGATGTATAATACAGCGTTCCTGTGTTCAAGCATTTGCCCTCCTGAGGAAAGGAGACAGCATCAGGCACTGGCTGCACGGTGTAAAACTGGACATGAAGAGCTGAGCTGTAGCATGATCTGAAAAACACATGGTGTAAAGCTGTAGGAGTTGTATTGGACTCTCTATTATTGCAACAGTAGGACCTTACGAAAATAACATGGAAAAAAGCGAGGCAAAGTAGACTGACTCCCTAATGAACAGGGTGATGTTAAATTTGGGGGATTATCATTCTGATCCCCTGTGCAAAATACTTTTGGTATCAAAATTGATAATATGGAGAGCTAGAAATCTTTTAAAAATACGTATGCAAAAGGGAATATGAAATTTTTACAGGGTTTTGAAAGGTGAATTACTGTTTATTTACAGGGGAAGATAACTTCTTTGCATTGTAATGAAATGCAGTAAACTTCAACATGAATACCATTCATAGTTTTTAAAGAAGGATCAAGTAGGTGTGGAAAAAACTTATTGGAAAAAACCAAATTAATTTGGAAGTCTTCATGCAGAAAAAGCATTTGGAAGCTTTTGAACTACAATCCAAAGCACAGGGTTTATCTGTATAGGAGGTAATTGGATACTACAGTGTCTGACAGGTTGGATGACTTTTTTACCCCTTCAAGCAGGTTTACTAAGAGAGAGCTGGGATACAAGAGTGATTTAGCTGATTGAATTGCTGCATTTTCTTGATACCTTATAGTTTTCTTATTAGCATGGGAGTCATAGAGATTGTTATCTGCCATGTGACGGAGATCATATTTACTAAATAAATATTACTTTTAAATATACCACAGAATTGCATAGTCACAGAGGAAGAGTAGTGACATTGAAAGTCTCAGAGATGATTTGGACTTGGATTCTTTCCTTCTGTTCCATTTTGTAAGAGGCATACATGTTAAATTAGCAGCTCAAATGCAGACTATGATCCTGCTTGTCATTAACTGCAAGTGATTTTTATACAAGTTGTGATGTGATTTAGTGACTCGGGATAGCGTGGGATTTGTGGTCAACTTCTTAGTCTCAGTGAGGGTGAAATACCTAGAAAAGAGGAAGGGTGGATTTGTGGTTTAAGTATGAAATTGGAAAGCAGGGAATCTGTTCCTGGTTTGATGACAGATTATCTGATTTTTGGAAAAGTGATTTTCTGCTTATGTAAATGGGAATGCTATGAAAAGTACTGACTTATTCTGCTGAATAGAGGACTTGATTTATTAACATTCACAATGTGCTTTAAGACAAGGAGGAAGTCAATATCAAGAAAGTGGACTTGAAAGAACTTACTAATTTAATACCTTCCTCAAAGAAAAGTTACTTGACTGCAGAATAACCTGAAAGCCAAATCTTTTTTTGGTGTGTTGATGTCCAATTCATAGGTATGTGTAACAATGAAGACAAATTTTAAAGTTCTTTCTGTGTAATTTCTGTCATATCTATCATATTCTATCATCTACCATATTAACCAATATCTGTCAGCCTAAAAGATCTGCTACTTGTATCTTTATTGCTCTTTCTAATATTACCTGTCTGGACCATGCCAAGGAGTATTCCAGTAACTGTTTTTGTTCTGGAATGGTTATAGCAACAAAGAGTGTATAAAAACTTGGACTTCATCCTGCTGCAGGAGTTTGGAACACTGAGACTGCTGGGCACAGCCTACCCCACACGAAGTTAAAGTAAGTAGCACTGTTAGAGACGAACAGGTCCCATGCACATAAAGAAGGTTCATTTCACTAGACAAAACTGTAAGTAAGGCTCTCTTAGAACTGGATTTCCAGCTGTTTCTATGTGTTTTCATTGTATTACCAGTTACATGTATGGCTCATGACATTAGTTCTTTAATGGAGTACGCACTGCAATTACACTCTGCACTGTACTATTGTGGATTTTTTAAATACCACTCCTGTCCTGAGCAGTGCATTGAACACGTTCCTGCGTGTTTAGTTAAACTGTAGTGTGCCACATGTCACCCTGTCACACTTGCCATCCCAGAAGCAGCAGCTCTCCTCACCAGCTCTACCCTCCCTGCAGCAGAATTAACAAGCCCCTCTCTCACAGCACTTCTTCACTCTTTGCCACCTTATCACCAGAATTCAGTTTTGTGTGCAGTCAGATGTGCCTTTATCACTTATGGGGAAGAATACAGAAAAAATTTTATACCTGGGGCTTCATTCTCTGGAATTAGAACCTAATGGGCTTGCTGATGGCATGGTCAGCTGCAAGTATTTTCAGCTGCAAGTATTTTCCACTCTGCTCTCAACAGAGCGTCTTATCAAGTTTAGGGTCTTGATTTGCATAGAAGGGTGTCAATCTGAGCTCAGTATACCCATGAGACTGGAAGTCTGAGATGAGAGTCATGACTGATAGTGTGGCTTCTTTGGCAAAGATGCATAGTGATAATTATGGAGGAATGAAGAAGAGTAAAAAAAGCAGGCAGGATCACTATGCTCACATAAAATGAACATCTTTTCAGGCAAAATTCACCTTCCTATGTTTTTTGACTTTTTTATACACAAGGATAGCAGCACTGCTGTTCAAAATACCATCCTCTTCTGTGTTTCTACTTCATTGTTGCTAATTTTCAGCTAAAAACCTGACTATCATGTTATGCTTAACCAAGTGTCTTACCAGTATCTTTGAAAAATCTTTCTTTGACACTTGTTCTAGACAATCATATGAGTGCTTGACACACAGCTGCTGGACTCCTTTTGTTAAGTAAGTCTTGCTGAACATCAGGTCAGCACACCCGATGGCATCAGCATTTTGCAAGACTTTCATACTGCTTCACTAAACATAAGGCAAGAAAGTGCTTTTTATTGTCACACTGTCCACAACTTCTCTATCTCCATCTTCTATATAGAATCTTGATGCATACCCACATAACTTCATGCACCTTTAAATCATCAAGAGGTCTGGTTCTTTGACAGCTCACTCACAGAAGTAATCCTTCTACTCTTGTGGATATGAGAAACTGCCTTGTAAAGAAAACTCCACTAGGGATGATAAACCATTGCCAAAACAAATTAATTCATAAGTGAGTGGATGTTCACTCCCCCTGATGGGTGTAGAAATGTACTATGTGATCTTTTAGTGACTGGCTGTTTTTTTGGGCTGATATTCCAAAACAAATTGTAAAGGCAGCAGAAGTTAACCAAGAGCAGACAAACTTAATCAGAGTAGGCACCATGTCTGACCACCACACTAGTATTAACATACAAGAGAGACAAACAGGCTGCTGAGGAAGCCTTAAATACTCAGTGCAGTCTGGAGAGATTAAATTATCTTACTGTCCTTTGTGAGTGAACATGCTTTAAAGGAATAGGGTGTGATTTAAAGTTGCTGTGCACATTAAGTACCATTATGCAGAATTGGATTAAAGGAATTGGTTTTATTACATGTCCCTTTGGATATGAGAGGTAAAGTGTCAGGTTGCCCTAGACCTTAATTCAGAGTGATGTTCAAATGTTGGTTTTGGCATTTGTCCTGGACTTAGTTGTGGCATAATTCATGGACACTTTTTTCTACAAGTTGGAAAGGCGCATGCAGATGCTGTTACCAGAAAGAAATCCTTGTGGTTATCACAAATAGGGTATCTCCCCTTTTGCCCATGCCCATCTTGACAGTGATTTCACTATGCATGGTCTGTTATACCACATCACACATCCAAGTGAAAAAAAAAAATTACCAATCAGTCAAGAACTGGCAATCAGCTCCATATTTCAACAAGGATCTAATACGAGCCAAATGCTCTTGTCTTTCCCAAGCAGCCCTGTGACATTGCCTTCACTGCTTGGCTATCAGCTTCTCATGTGAATGGAGGGAGCCAGGTTTGGTCCTCAGTGCAGTTTTTGTATGTGAGTCCTCTAAGGGGGCTTGCATGCTATCTGAACACAGGTACAAGCACCTTGCAGAATCATCACCTTCTACAGTTGTTTTTTCTCAGTGTCTGAAAGGTTCTGGGCTGGTGCTGTGGACAGAAAGCTTAGCATGGGGATCATATGATCATGAAAAGATGAAAAAAAAGAAGGGCAGGAGCATTGGAGGGGACCTTTCCTCAAACATGAGCCAAAAGTGGTAAAACCATTCTGAGGAACGGTGTAATTTTTTGAAGGCATACTGGCCTAACTTGTATCTTGTACAAAAAGTGGCCACCTTTGTGCAGTGTTTCTTGAATTATCTATGAAGCATTTTGAGGGTGGAAAAAGCTGTGCACAGAACTACCAGCTCAAATCTGAAGCTTTAAGCTGTGGTTGGCATCCAACTACTTCCTGAAGGGTTTGGCTTTGTGTTGCAGCACAAACCAGAGAAAATCTTTGTTTTCTGCTTCTAAGCTACAGCCAGACCCTTGTAGGCTGAGCTGATGAGCTTTAGCCTTGATGTAGACACAAAGAAAACTGATGCTGCAACCCAGTCCAAGTGGTTGATCCCATCTGTCTGTAATCAAAGAGACCTCAGAACAGCTCTGACCCTACACTGGTGACAGGGTGCTCTTAAAAAGTGTCCTTTGGCAAGTACCAAAGCCGTAGTTCATAGAAACGGAACAAAACTAAGGGCTGTATTTTAACACGTTAATGGTGAGTCCAGATGCAGTCATTGCTGTCGGTAGTGGTGCAAGCACATTACATGCTGCGTGGTTAGTGTTTAAACTTGTCACTTTTTCTTCTAGACAAAGCTGGGAGACCTGATGTTGCACATACCAACACCTGAGAGCTATTAGTACAAGTGTTTGAGCCAGAAAAAACCATATACACCTTGTAAGTCTTTCAAATAGCTTGTTGTTGGGGAGGTTTGGTTGGTAAAAGAAGGCCAAATCTTAACGCTCTTGGCTTTAGATGGGAGCTTTGCAAAGAGGAGGGTGTAACCATCTTCCTTCAGGAAGTCGAAGATACAAAAGCTCATGATAAGAAAGCCCACCCTTCTTAGTGCTCCGAGACTGCGGTTTGTGCCTCGCTGTCCTCAGCAGCGGGGGCTCATTGCCGCTCTCTCCCGCCCCAGGTGCCCCTCGCACGCCAGGTGCCCCTCGCAGGGGAGGCGGGCGGGCCACGGGCGCCTCTGCCGGGG
>VZTN01003994.1:13930-80356 GCA_013400515.1 Erpornis zantholeuca
AGCCGAGCTGAGCCGTGCCGTGCCGTGCCGTGCCAGGTGTCGCGACCGGCGGCGCTGCAGGGAGCGGGCACTGCGCCCGGCGGGACAAGTGGCCACCGCGACCCTCGCCCTCCCCTGAGGTTTGTTCAAATGCAGCGCTCACGGGATTTCAGCCTGTCGTTAAAAAGACATTACTGATTCGTGTCAATACTTTAAAACTGCGTGAGGCTGTGATATCTTTTCCTTGGAACAAGGGAAGACCACAGCTCTCTCTTTGTATTTAATTTCTGCTTAAAAGTCCAATAAGCTTTTGTTTTGATTCTGGTTTTTTTCTTTAGTGTTTCAGTGGGAAAGTTTGGCTGTAACAGTGAGAAAACTTTGCAGTATGTTGTGAACTAAAACACTGCCCAAACTTTATGATGGCGTTTATTCCATACTAAAAAGTCTGTTTCAGACTCCTGCAACTGTTCAGTGCCAGCCTGGGAGTGGCAGCAGTGAGCGTACTGCAAAGTATATCAGCTTTTTTCAGGCTTTCCTGAGTTACCCCGATTATCTTTTCCTCTCTTCACCTATTGTCATTTGCATTTTCTGAACTAAACGAAGTTTTAATAATATTAATCCTAGGCTCAGCTGAGAGCACTTACTCTCTTCAAAAAAAGTAAACAAAAAAATGTATCTGTATGCAGGAGAGGTTTTTGCTGTTCATTTTCTTTTGTTTTTTTTTGATTGGTTGATAGGTGGGTTTTTGGTTTTTGGTTTGTTTTTTTTTTACCCTAGGATGATTTTAGCTACTTTCAAAATGTTTCACCAGACTTTATTGAACTGTGTTGTACAGGTGGCCCAGACAAATGCTCTCATCTGCAGGACTGTGTCGGTTCGGAAGCAGAATTGACTGCTGCTGGGGCTGGGCCCGAGTGTCCTGGGGACAGTGCCAGCGTGAGTATCACTGCTGCTGGGGCTTCTAGTCACTTTAGAGAAGGCTTGTACACACCTAGTCACGCCTTCCGTGTGTTCACACACATCCTTAGAATGCAGGGCCTAGGCTTTTGCACGTGTGAGCCTGACTGACTCAGAAGGATGCTGTCATGTTAAAATTCTGTCTGTTTTTAACAGTACTAAAAGTGATTGCAATCAAGTAAGGTAAAATGGATTTGGGGCAATGAGAATTTGGAAATTCCTTTTTGGTTCCTTCTTCATTTCATTATCTAATAACCTGTTGTAACTACACTGTGTCATATTACAGGCACTGCAGGGCGATAATATTTGCATCCAAGAAGGAAACCCATATTATTGGTATTTCACTTAGAAAATGTTCCAGTTAGTATTACGTTCCAGTATTCTTTCAGTAACCCCAAACTAAAGGAATAAATCTGCCTGACAGCATCCTTTTACTGGGTCACACGTGAAGAAGAAACATCTCTGAGATTCTCACACCTATCTAGAATCTTTAATATGACTGTGGATAAACAAATAGATAAGTCTTTATCATTAACTACACCTTCAATAGGTATTCTGTGGAGGCAGCTAGTACTCTGTAGAAATGAAAATTTTTAGGAGTGTTGTAGAGACCTCAGCTGGTTAAAATTACAGCCTTTGGTACTGGGGATGCTCATGTGTTTAACACTCATTCATGAGGGATATCCTGAAGTTTTTGCAGGAGCAAGCCTATAAACATTGGTCCTTAGTTAGTTTGTTTGTTTTTTTAATTTAGATACAAATGTATGTAGACAAGATAAATTTCTACCAAGCCGTTTTCAAAGTAAAATAGGTGTTAAATGCTGTAAATTTCATAGTCTGCAGGGCAGTGTAGGTGTAGGTGGCAAATATTTGGCAAAAGATAGGAAAAGCCTTGGAATGCAACTCTCAGCAAAGGTTTTGTTCAAATCTGTAAACATCAAGATTGGTTTCTCTCTTCCCAAGTATGTTAGAAGCCCACAACATTTAATAGATATATAAGATGATTAGTAAAAAGCTATGGAAAGTATTTCTGGAATATAACATCCCTGATACTGTTCTTTTGATGCAGAGTTCTCAGGCTGATACCTCTCAGGCCATACAATGAATAATTTTGATTTTTAGGGCTCTTCTTGGTAACAAATAGTCCTTTCCTTTACATGAATATTTATGAAGAAGGAAGGCGAATATGTAGTAGGTTGATTGAGGCTACTCCAGAGGCAGTAAGATCTATGTTCACCTTTCATGATGCAGTTTTATTTTAAAAATCATTGTGTGTTTAAAAGTTTGAGGCTGTGAAGGTGTAACTGCCAAATATCAATAATTTGAATGGTTTTAAAAAAACCAAACCAAAACCAAAAGAGTCTAGACTACTGTGTCATTGTGGCCCTTTTCTTAGACAAGTTGTCTCCCTTGTTGTGACCATAAATTACAGCTCATGTTTAGGTGGAAGTCAGTTTCTAATTTTTACCAAATCTGATTTGTTGTTGCATTTTTATGATCTTGGGAGACAGGAATAGCATAAAGTCATACTATCAAAAGATTCATAATTAAAATTGGAACTGAGACAGAAGTAATATTAGACAGAAAGTGTATTTTATTTTTTTCTTTGAATTTCGTCAGTAAGGTAATTTTTAGTGTTAGCTTTTCCAGAGACTATAAATACTTTTTTTTTCCTTAAGATTAAAGGTATGTGAATTCTCACCCCCTTCCACTGCATTTTAATACATTTTTTACAAATATGTCTCTGTGCACATTTAGAAGACATGTAGATAGATATTTTCTGTGATCATCTCCAGTAATTGGGACCAGGCTTTCAAAAGAATACAATTCTACTAAAACCACCAGCAGCTCCTTCTCTGTTTAAATGGGAGACAAAGTATTGGCAAAATAAAACAAGAAAATCTGCCCCAGTTGCGGGTGGTGAAAATTGCAGACATATCACAAAGCAGGAGATTACACTAAATGAAAGTGAATCTTTCTAGTGTTTGCAGCCAAATAGAAAATCTGTAGTCAACTCTCCACCTTGGGAATGTGGCACCTGGTATGAAGGATTAACCTGGCACAGAAGGCAACATTCCTGGCCTCAAAGGAAAACTTGGGTATTTTACTGTACAAAGGAATATAGCTGAAAATTTTCTAAAAAGCCAAGTACATGATTATTTCTTCTGCTTTCTCTCTGGTCAAATGTAAAGCTCCTAGCCCTGCCTCCAAAATGAGTGGCATAAATAGATGTCAGACTTTCTCAACTAGAAAACACTATTTTCTGTGGTGTTTTTAGTATAAGTTGTATTTGCACAAGGAAAACAAGTAGAGAGGCTTAAAAATTAGTAGTGAGACCCAATTTATAAATGCCTCCAAAAAAGAAGTTTCAAATATTCAGGCAATAATGCTGAGCCCTTTATTAGTGAGTTGGACCTGTTGTTTTTCAAACCAGTTTGAGCCATCCTTGGTGTGCCTGCAACTGCTACAGCACCTTTGGACTCTCACCTGCTTACTCATGCATAATTTACCATGTGGGCACTAATTATGTCTGAATTTACTCTTCTGACAACAAATGTAAGGTGAGAGCCATGCTGGAGCCAGAGTGGAGGAGGCATGTAGACTCAGATCCATGACAGGGTGGTCCCAGTGTGCAAAGACCTCTGAACTGCAGTGAGCCTAGGGCAGGTGGTCGCTAACATACCTGGATATGTTTTCTGGTGTCCAGCTGAGCTGCCCCACCAAGCACGTGTGGGCATGCCCTCTGCCCACAGCTATTGGAAAAAAAAAGTGTTTGTTTAAAACAACTGTGTGATTTAAAAGGTAATGGTTTAATTGTGACAAATGCTTAAGCCTGGATATGTCAGCTCTAACAGAGCAGGAGTGTGGCCCAGCTGACAAGCGTCATGATGGCCTTAAGCCTTGGTGACTCTGTGGCCCTGATCTTCCATCCATAATCCATACATCCAGCTGCAAATGGAAACTGAACTGTGTTAGCTAAACTTGGTTTTGTGAAGTGTGAAGTTATTCCTTTTATGTCTTTTTGACTGGCAAAGGAGTGCATGTGGGGCACAATCATGCTTAATGCTGCTTAGCAACGCCAATCAGCATAATTTGGCTGTCTTCTGCTCTTATAAACATGTAGGAAGAGGTTGAAATAGGGTCCTCCTTCAGTTTACACTCTTTACAACATCCTCTGTCTCCTCTTTACACCGATCAGGACTTGTGCCTGTAGGTCTGATCTGTCTGTAAACTTGCATTCAGAGCCTGTCAGTGTCAGCTGTAACATCTCAGCCAGTAGGAATATTCGCTCTGCAGTGACATGAAATTCCTTTCCCAAATGCCCTTTCCAATTCCAGCAAATGCACTTAGAAGGTGTCCTTCCAGCTGAAATAATCAAGAACTTTGAAAGAGGTTGGGTTTTTTCTTTTTCTTTCTTGCAGGTTTTAAACACCCAAGTGAGATCCATGTTTAGGCAACTAGATGCATTTTGAGATTGATAAAGATTAAGGTGTATTTTCAAAGGGGCTGAACAAATGTGCAGGCATTTCTTAGTCCTGGTAAATTGAAAATCCATCCACACTTGTTTAGTGGCTTAAATTAAGAATTGTGCATGATCTTCCATCATTAACATAGCTAAGTAGATTCTCTTAGATTTTGATTTGGTATGTGAACCAGGCTCATTAGTTAAACTCAGTGTGTAGAAAGGCTAATTTGGAAGCAGCAGAAATGTTGTTTAAGCACCAGCTATTAGGTCCCATGGAGTGCCCTCATCACTGACAGAGTGATCCTTTGTACTGATGGACTCACAGCATCAATGCTCTAAAGTTAGATATTAAATATCCCACTTAAAATTAGTCCAAAAATCCCATGTTGTTGCCCAGCCTGCAGGATTTACTCACACTTTAATTAGTAGGAGTGGGAGTAATAGCTGTGAGTGGGAGTAATCACACAAAAGCCTACCTCTGTGAAAGATGGTATGTTGATAAAGTACCTGATTAAATATGTCTAAAAATAGGGTTGTTGTTGTCTTGCTTTATGTCTTACTGCTGTGCATGCAGCTGAACTATCACCCAGAGCAAAAATAAGGGTAGAAGGAGTTTCTTCTGGATTTCTTTTCTCAGAGTAGGGGAAGTGTCTTCCTGTGACAGAGAGTTTTTGGTGAAAGCAGGTATCAGTAGTGCTTTTTTAATCCCCAAATACTTCTGCATTGTAAGGCAACTGTATCTGTGATACTGAATGTGTTCTCCTAACCCAGAACCCATTCAATGGGTTTTTAAAGGACACAGGGAAGGCCAAGTCAGGACATGAGTCTTTGCACACATCTTGCACAAATGCAGCACATAATTCCTCGTGGGTATTTTCGCCACTCCTCTATCCCAGTTCCCTCAAAATTATTCTTGAAACTAGTGGTCTGCCTCCTTTTTAGCTGCCTTACAAATATCTCTGTAGTTCTTTCAAAAGCTATAAAAATGGCTTCCATGTGTTTGTGTCTTTCATGAACAAAATACACCTGCTTTGAACCTGGCTGTGTGTCTGTCTGTAACTGATTTTTACACCAGTTGTATGTAGTCAAGGCACACTACAGATGTAAAGATTGCTTCAAAAATTTTAGCTGCAGTTTAACAGCCAAAAACTGTAGAAAGAGATAATACTTTAACATAGATTGAAAAGGTTAAGCATGATTTTAAAAAGAAAAGTAATATGAGGTGGCTTGAATTCTCATTCTGCATTACAGTTTGGACAACTCCTTTGCTAGAGGTGATGGCAAAAATGGTTCTTTTTGCTGTGTTGACATAGGTACAGAATAGAACATTGGATCTGCAGCTGCTGTGAACAAATGCGGATCTATTGTCAGATCCTCTGCTGACTGGAGTCTGTGTGACTTGGAGTCAGCAGATTTTCTGATGGATAGAAATTTTGACCAACAGAAGATGCTTAACAGGAATAAAATATCACGGAACATGGGTTTGATAAACAGTGATATTTGATTACTTCACCGATTTCTATGTGTAACTCTCCTTAAACAGTAAGAAAGTCTATGAAGTCTGCCTCAAGAAGTGCTGAAGATGAGTGTGCTCTTTCAGAGAGCCCATCTGTTGTAACTCCATCTGGTTATCTCCCCATGCTGAGGTTTGAGTGTTTTACCAAGGAAGCAAATCCAGAATAGGTCAACAAAGTAATTTCCCACCACCTTGCACTAAACCCATGACAATTGGCTAAAAAGCCTAGGGACAGAACAGTCAAGAAGGTATAAAGTCAAACCATCAGTTTATACCTCCCCTTAGCTTTTCATCATTATAGAAGTGTTAATTGAAGGATGTCAGGCTAGTGTTTACATTTAGCCAAACCTAGTAGAAAACGTACGATTTCAGGAAGTTCTAAAGAGGACTTGCAAGAGAGAGGAGCTTGTACAAGTTGATGTGTAGCAGATGCAGGCATATCTGAGCGCTTTGCTGGGAACTGTGCATGCTGCTGGCTTCTCTCAGTGCTTGGGAAGGCTCTTGCAGTGTCTGTGCTGCTGCTCCTGTCCTAGTGAGCTCAGAGGCTGTGCACCTGTACTGTGCAATCTCTGTACAGAGGTGTGAGGTGGTGGGAGGGGGAGGAAGTGGTGGCTGTGCTCTCATTGATGCTTGATGCATAGAAGGAGATTTTGTATAGCTAACAATAAAGTTGATGGGAGTTTACCCCTATAAATCATCCAAGACATCAATGGGAGAAGAGGCCATGGGCTGCTTAGGGATTCTGTTTCTTGCACATAACATTGCTTTCAGTGGACATGGCAATTCTGTATAGTCCATGATGCACAAAAATAAAACCATGATTGTTTCAATAATGAGCTGTGAAAATAGTGGTTTCCAGCAGAAACATCCTTAATGTCAGTAAGAGTTTTGCTGCTGAATTAGTGGTTGCAAGATCACAGCCTGAATTAATGCATTGTGTTGGCATTACTGTGTTTATTAAATACTGATATGAAGCATGTCTGCTTCTTATAAAATGACTGATATTTTTGTGCATCCCTGGTACTTTTCAAAGAAAAGGCATTTTATACAGAATTGCAATACTGCTTTACACTGCTATGCAAGAATAAAAATGAGGTTTTGCTATTTTTATTCAGTTTTTTTTTTTTCCAGTTTAGAACCTTTATGCCTTTAAAGCATGACATTACTGTGTTAAAGATACAGTATCCTTTTCCATTTCCCTGCTGCATTCCTCATGCACTTTGTATGCAGATTAGTAGTTCTGCAGCCCCCTTTTTCCTAAGGAAATGTAGTCAGTAACATGATTTGACCGATTATAGCTGTAGTATATTTGTAGTTGCATCTTCTCTCAAAGCCCAGCAACAACCTGAGGAGCTTCCTCCCACTGTAGCAAAAGCTGAGGGACTTCCTAGTTAAAACTTATCTAAATTAGTGTAAGTTGTAGTCATAGAAAACCCTTAGGTGTTGGTCACACACTAACTAAAATGCAAAGAGCTGCTGTTGGTTAAGTCCCAGCCTGCTATCATAAAGCTGTGTAGCCTAACACACCATGCTGCTAACATTAAATTTATTGGCAAATGGATTGATTTCAAAAAAGCCCGAAACATATATCTGTTTTCATCTTATTTAAGTTTTGTGGCATATCTTGTTTCATGTGGTAGCAAGGGCTGAAAAGGTATCCAAGTATTACTTTGAATTTAGATGACATTAAATTTTTAAACATTATAAAAATGACCAGTAAATTTGTATGCCAACATGTTTATTGGCTGCAGATGTTCAGATCCATATAAATGAGTGTAATTTTAATTGCTCTCAAATAAGCATGCAAATGCTGAGCCTTTATGTTTGAGCTGTGGAGACACAGCATTAAATTTAAAATATATACCCATATTTAAATAAAAGGATACTGTGTCTTTAAGAAAAGCATTTGTTTTCTGTTGATGGAAACACTGAACCTGAAGGATGAAACATGAGAATTTTTGCAACTACTTACTATATGAAACATGACAAAGTGTAGTTCCTTAGTTGATTGAATAAGAATAGCATCACGTCATTATATTTAATTTCTCTTATGTATCAGAATGTATTGGTTAAATCTCATAATGAAACACTGATGTAAGGTATTTCCATTTCTAAATGTGTACCAGAATTTTTTTTTATTTCAGAAAAGCTCTGAATGTTGAATGTATGTAATTCTCCAGGAATGTAACAAGTTGATAAAAACCACAGCCAAGTCCATCTTCCTTACAGAGAAAAAAAAAAAAAAAAGCTGGAATTTCTCTTTTGGATATTTGTTTTGCAGCGTTCTACGTCTTAAGGCAGAGAATAGCCAGCCTAAGGTGCCAGCCCAAAGGTTAGCTGAACATATTTCTTGAAATAATTTTGGCAAGGTTATGACTTGGAGTTATGGCCTTGCAGTCATAAATTTACATAAAAATTATAATATGTGACAAGAAGATATAGATATTTTAATATTTTTTCATTTTTTAAAACATTTGATTTGGGGAAGATGAGGGGGGAAGGAAATTAACTGGGCTATTTTATCCCAGATGCCTATACAATGATATACTTATATTCTAAAATACAACACTTTCCCCTTTTCACTCCTTTTCTTTATTTTACCCTCAAGCCCTGTGAAGTATTTTTTCCTTTCTGCAAATTGTTTGTACTCCCAGCAATGTATTTACAAGCTGTCAGACCTAGGAGGCCTAATTTGCTTTCATGGCACTAAATCATGTGCAGTGGGAGGTTAGTTTGGGATGGCTGGGGCACTTATTGCCCCCCACTGCCTCCTTTGCACTTCCACTGCAGGTTGTCCTTCCCAGAACAGGGAAACTTTACAGCCCCTGGTCTCCAGCAGTGTAGAACCTGGCATTTTAGAGCAAAGTGAAATCAGCACAGTTTAGTTTGGTACCCAGGGCTGTAGGCTGCTGCTGCTTAGGAATTGGTGTGTCTTATTGCATATCCCTGTGGCAGAGGCACTGTCTCAGACAGGGAGGAGCAAAGCACTCAGCCACTCATCTGTCTGTGAAAGTCAGCTTTGTTACTGTGATACAGACCTTACTCTGCTGAAGCCAGTGTATGCTTTATATTAGAATAAACAAAATATCAGTAGGGCCCAGTTTGTCTTCTGTCACCACGCAGAGACACTCATGCTATCCTGTTTCTACCTGCTGGAATTTAGTAGATACAAAGATTCAGGTAACAAACAGACATTTGAGATGATAAAGCACCATTCTTTAGGCAATTATAGTGAACCACTTGAAGTGCAAACATGAAGATTGGCAAAGCATGAAATATTTCTTGCTTTTCTAATTTTGTATGTGTTAGATCTGTTTTTTGCTGATTTAAAAAAAAAGAGTATTTAAGTGTATAAGCATTAGATTAACTTCTACTGACTTTGTTAAATCCTGTTGGTTTCAGTGCTACCAATGCTTAAGTTATGAATGCAGTTTAGTGCTTTCCTGAATAGTAAGGCATTCATAAACTAGGGTCTGGATTAGTCTGTGTGGTTTAGAAACACATTTGGCAGCAGTCATAGCCAAGCCAAGAATTCACTGCAGTGAATAGCCCCCACTGATTGCAGTTTGTTATGTTAATGTGCTGCTACCAGAATCATATGTTGTGCAAACTGAGTAACTGATTTACACAGGCAAGTGTTGGAGTTGTGCATAAAAAATTAGGAGCCGATTACTTAAGGGAGTGCATGTTTCAGATGGAAGTGTAAGGATGCGTTTTGACAACGTGAATGTCACAAGTAAGGGCAAGTAATCTGTGAAAAAAAATATTCAGCATTAGATACTACCATTTTGTCTGATGTTATTATTAGTTTCTAATTGCAAAAGTTGGTCGAGGACATTTATTATCTTCAAAAAAACCCAAAAAGAATAGAGTAAGGAGTGTTGTGCAGGTGGAATTATTTGAAAATTAATGCCCAGTTGCCCTAGTCAGGCTTATTAATCTCTGCAGAGATATATGCCATGACTACTAATACCCTTACTAGGGAAGCAAAGTCACTTTTTTCTGAAATAATTCTCTAATGTGAGTTATGGGTATGATGCATTTTTACCACCTTCAAGTAACTTTGAGGTGGGATAAGCTTTGTGTGTTCTCTTGCAGTTGTGAGTAGTTGAAGTATTTAGTTGAAAAAAAAAGAGACTCTGAAAGATCTCCAGTGATTTATTTTGCAAATTAGCTCATACCTTTGGGATCCTATATCAAAATTACTGTGAATAAGGCAGTTTCATTTTCCTGAGCATGTTTATGCGATTGCATAATTTACAAAGACTTGCAGGAAATAACAGAAAGAGAGAGATGTGGGTTGCAGCTGACTCTGAGTGAGAGAAGTGTTATGGAACTTGGAGTTGTGGTCTGCGAGCACCAGAGGAGAAAGGCAGCCAGGTCCAGGTGAAGGAGGCAGCATAGAGGAAAGCTTCTTTCACCAAGACTTGGTAGAAAGCTGGCACTGGGGGAACATAAGAAATGATCTGAAGATGGGAAATCTGTTCTGCAACCAGCAGTGTAAGAGGATCCAATAAAGGTTTGTGAAGCTGAATACATTATGTAGTCATTTCTGGGCTGCTGTGCAAATTACTTGTTGTGCCTGAGCAAATTGAATTTTAAGGAGCTGGGGTCTGGAGTCTGGAATAAATAGGGCACTGTAAGTTACTTGAGAAGAGAGGGCAGAAGCAAGGCCATTCAGGCAGATAGTTAGTACAGTTTGGTTCAGATGCAGGTATTCTGTGCATAATTTTAGACTTCAGAGAGATGGAAAAAAAAGTTCAGAAATTAGGAGGCAAAGCAGAGAAAACAAATGTAAGAATTATACGCAGTGCTGTTTTAATGAAAAGCACAGCTAGGAGTGTTGGAAAACCTAAGAAAGTTTAAATTGCTAGAGATCCATTAAGAAAGCTCAGGGGTTTCCATGGTTGGCCACAAATGAAGAAGAATTAGTCGGGTAGGAGTCAGGCAGTGCAGTCATCTGGTTAGGAGTCCACCAAAGAGTGTTTGGTAGTCAATAAATAAATCATTAATGTTAAAATTTTAGAAGAGAAAAATGAAGGGCACAACATGTGGTAGTCACCCATGCCCTCAAAAGTGGGTGACTACCACATGTTGTCCCCTTCATTTTTTTCATTTCCCCTTTGTGCAGAGGAACTGACTGAGTCTGAGGGGTACATCCAAAGCAGTTCTGAGGGAACTGTGTGCAGTGAGAAAATACAAATGAAATGAAAAAAAACCCCAGCACTGAAGACTCATAATGAATTTGTTGAATGTGTTTTTCATTTGTTGTATTTATGCAACAATTAAAAAATAATAATTCAGAATGATTGAGTCATTCTTGGACACCACCAACAGCAAGCAGTGGCTGGGAAGATTGGTGGCTTCTGGCTTTTGCACAAGCATAACACAGGCTAACAGCATGTGCATTTCACCAGAAATTCTTTCTTCCACTCTCCCACACTTGAAAAAAAGAAAAAACAACAACCAATCAGAAACCCAAACCACCCATTTACATTCCATGTGTTATTTTTACAGGAAGTTTAATTTGTCCTGAAGTTTAAGTGAGACTTAAAATGTGGTACTTGTCACCTTGTTTTGGAGGAAAAAGGTAGTTCTTGCCAACATGGAAAATAGGTAGTTGGTTAGATGTATGGCGAAATAAAAAGCTCTAGGATACCTCCTTGACTTCATTGAAGTTAATGGCAGCTGAGACAGCACAAATCTTTACATCTGACCCAAAAGTAAGCTTTTGAAATGATCCAACTGAAATGAATAATCATGAGACCAGAGTTTTTTTTGCTGATTCTCTCTTGAATGAATTGGTCAATAAAGTGAAAAGGAAAGTTTAGTTATAGTTTATTCTATGGCACAGATAAAAAAGCAAGACTTTATTAAAGATGAAAATTCCTGTGTTTAGGATTTTTTTTCTGTCTCAGTCTACATTCTTATTCAATGGGAGTGCAGTGAAAGTCCTCAGCTTTCAGAGAGGAGTTCTTGGAGAAGTGGCAGGTCTGTTTTGATACTGATTCAACAGTAAATTAGCAGTCTTATTTTGAGTGGCACTTGTCTATGCAAGTATAATTTTAACTTTTGTTAACAACAGTTAGTCTTATAAATAGTAGAAAGTTTTTACTGATGTTTGGAAGCCTTTTTCAGACTTCTGGATTTCACTGCCCTATGTGCATAAGAGAGTGACTTTCTCAGTCTGGTGTAACTCTACTGTCTGCATTTCCTTCTTCCCTAGTAGGGAAGCAAGTGTTACATAATGGGCTGGAATCCATGGGGCATGGGTTATTTCAGTCGCTGTAAATGTGGGTCACTTGGAAGGAAATGATGCTTTATTGTTTGCAGAGGAATTTTTAAATTGTCAAGATGCAAAAAAAAAATTACTGGGAGACTTTTTTCTCCATTACTTGTGAGTCTACTTGTTTTCCAAAAAATCAAGAAACTCCATGTGTCTGTATGTGAACAGAGTGACTGAAGTGTTCTGTTGTATCTGGAATTTTGCAAGAGAACAAGTAGAGTGGTGGATTGAAAGAAAACACCCAGTCACATCAGCACATGTAGTGTATGCTCAGACTCATACCAAACAGCTGAAATAGCTGTCTGCTATTAAAAGAAATGCCGAAAGTCTGGCTCAAGCTTATTTTTGTACCTGGGTCTGGTTGTTGCCAGTGTTCAAATAGAGCTCGTTGGGAGTCAGTGAGTGGATCTGCTGCCATGCAGGGGCAGCTTCTCCTTTGGATAAGAGTTTTCAGGCTGGAGATGGCAGAGCTGGAGCTGACCCACTGCTCTGGGCCTGGTCACTCTGGTAGGGGTCAGTGGGGACCCCAGCCAGGCATGTAGACTTTGGCTGAACCATCTGATTCTTTAGTCCTGAGCACCCTGCAAAGCCCCAGTAAAGTTAGTAGGAAGATATACAAGTTTTTTCTTGAGGGTGGCTTGATTCCTCATAGGAAATGCCATCAGATTCATCTGTGGTGTTGGCTGAGCTACAGATGTTGTTAAGCCTACTGCAAAGTGTTTTCCTCCTGTATATAGAAATTCTTCAGTTTGAATTGAATGGTATTGTATTGAATTTCAGCTGTGTCTAAATAAGATTCATAATGCTGAAGAAGTCCAAGTTCATAGAATGTACTCCAATAAACAGGTTTTCTTCAAGAACAGTGTTTGGCAGCAAACAAAGGTTTCCAAATACCCATTTAATGTGCAAAAACCCCAACATTTTATGGACTTTGACTTTATGGATAGTGGTTTGCTAGTCATTAGGAAACTTCCCTTGGGGAAAGAGAGATTCTCGAGCTGCAGGCTGGGAGAGGCTGAGGTCTTTAACTGAAACTTAAAACTAGAAAAGATTGTCATGTGATTTAAATGCATTTCTTAATTCTATCTTGAGAGTAGGAGGTAGACTAGATCAGCAGTTACCCACTTGTACGTCAAACAAGACATTAAATCCTGCATGGTATGGAGCTACATTTGTTGGGATGTGTTAGATTAGATGAACTCTTGGAGAAGCCATGGATCAGATTTCTTGATGTAATAACAGGGCCTATGTTGCATGTTTTGTATCTGCAGAAGTTGTATATTATATGTTTTAAACAAATACTAAGACATTATTTTGTTCAGTATGATATCCAACCTACTTGGTTAACTGAGAGAATTAAGCAAAACATCTGATTCCCAATACGAATGTGTTTGACCTTTTGAATTAGAGGAACATTTTAATTTATAAATGAAATGAAAATCTCATTTCCTTACTGAATTTTATAAGGCTTTTTGTCTTCAAGTATGACATCCTTTTTTTTTTCTCTGAGCAGCTAATAATATACAATCTCTGTAATTTAGGGAGGGACCAAGGCTTTAAAAAACTCCGCTAAACTAAAATTGCCACAGGTTCAGCTACTGAACTGTTACATTTTACACCAAAGTGATCCCATGGTACTTCGAGTTTCTTAAAAAGAACAGATTTAAGTAAGTGTATCCCACTTCACAAGATGGATCTTCTCTAAAGGGCAGTTGAAAATCCATAGAAGTTTTCAAAAACGTATTTATAGTAATTTCTTTTTCTCTAGTTAGATCCCAACTTTTCTTTTTGCCTAGTGACTTTAAAGTCATGATGTTGCTCTTCATAGTTTTTGTTTTGCCACTGTCACCTCTAATTAGACCAGGGTCTGTGATGTCAGGTAGATGAGAATCTCAGCATCTAAATGAACTCTTAAGCAAAGACCTTTTCTTCTGTTTGTGACCACAGTGATCAAAAAGCAGTGGTTGTTTCCAAGTACAGTGTTCTAGAAGTGTCTCATGATGGATCAGTTGCTCCTCAGTCAGATCTGTCCATTACCCAAGGACACACATTCTGGCACATAAGCTTTTAGTTGTCTGAGAAGCTCCTTTCCTGTAGACTTAACATTGAGAGGTGTTTCTGAACCTGAATCCCACTTCTTTGTTTCCGGACAGTATTAGTTGGAAAAAAAAAAAAATAGAACTTGCCTTTCTGTTGCCTTTTAAGATACTCCTTAACAGTTGCTTGTAAAGAGACATCACCATTGTACTAAGAAAATCTGTCAGAAGCAAAGCTGTAGATTGAAAACAGGGTTTTATGCTCTTGGGATATATCACTGATTATACATATATACCACGCTTAAACAAGAAACATGCCTGATAATAAAGGGCAAATGCAGTCCTAGAACTGGAGCAAACTCCATCTATATGCTAACAGTTGCTTCTCTGGATATATTTGCAGGAATTGCTGATTTTGGATGCTTTGAATCTTATGGAAAAGATTTTCAGAACATCAAAGATCTATTTGGACAGTTCTTCCACAACTAAAACTAATATCTTGTTTCTGTTTAAATTTTGTTTAATTCAACCCCATTGAACAGCCTGGCTAGCATGCAAATTACATTTTTGAGTGTGTCTTGGCAGATTTCTGTTAAATTACCTCCCTAATACATCCAGTTTTATGATAGAGCCCATTGTTGTTAGATTAATATTGCAGCTGGATCTAGTTAGTTACTTGAGAATTCCAAATGATACTGTTACTTTATAAAATTAGCTTTAAGCTGGGGTAAATAGATAAATCCTGGTTACAGGGTATTCAAGTTATGCGTCCATCTGATTTCTGTCTATTTTGTGTCTATCTTGCTTTAGCAGAGAGTTCACCACGATTGTGCATCTGCATTTTGTCATATAATGATAAACAACATCTTACAGCATAGTAAATACTGCATTTTTCCAGTGGGCTGAAACAGTGGGTTTAGTAATAGAAAAATGTTTCTAATGCAAAAGACTTAGAAATGCTGTTTAAAATATTTATCTGTCAAATATTTTTCAGTCATGCAGGAAAATAGTCCTGTTGGTTAATCCTACATCAGTAAAAATAGATTTGTGCATGAATTCTTATAACTCTTAGAGAGCAATGCTTTTGTTATTTGTTACTGAAGTTTTGAAAGTTTGTTTTATGAATTTCGTTTGTGCCATATTAAGAGAGAAAAAAAATGGCTTTCTAAGTATTATTTCTTGGAGTCGTGTATTTATTTTCTGTATACAACTTCTGAGTTATAGTTTATACATTCTGAGACTGTATCCATAGGGCAGGGTGGATAATAAATGCTTGAAATCTTCTGAGAAATGACTTGGATGTGTGCAGTGGGAAAACAGCATATTACAGTCAGTGTTGCTTTTGCCCTGTCCTTCCTTCCTCCAAAATGAAAGAAAAAGTAATTCCCATGCCAGAATCCAAATGCCCCAGTTTGGATTTGGGAGAGATTCAGGCAAAATGTTGTTCAGTAAGGGGGTAGGATGTTGCTGGGTAATCATGGAGGGAAGTGGTGAATCTGTGGGACTGTGTGGTCTGTGTCACTGCCTGCCAGTGCTGGCACTGTGGCTTCCTCTGTTGACATTGATGCACACATTTTGTACATAGCTGGGGAGTATTCCAGGTTTGCCAAATGTAATGGCATCAACCACAGCACATACATGCATAGAGCAAGTGCAGGCACAGTGGCTGCTTGCTGGTTAAGTATTTAAAAGGGTTTAAAATACCCCACGAACAGCACCGTGTATTGTTGTACAAAAATAGACTGCTAGCAAGTATCTCCCTCTTCCCACAGGTGTTGGGGTGATTTTGGAAGGTGTGCCTGATGGGTAGCAGTGAAGCACATAATGTTGCTGAAGGGAGGAACATAGACAGTACTACTGTTTGTTGGGTAGTTGCTGTTTATTTCAAAGTAAAGCATTGCCAGCTGGAGTGGAAAGATAATGAGCATTCCTCTGTTTGCAGCTATATGCCAGCCAGGGTGCAAACACGGTGAATGCATTGGGCCAGACAAGTGTAAGTGCCACCCAGGATACACTGGAAAAACCTGCAACCAAGGTAAGAAAGAATCTATTTTTGAAATAATGGAAGTATCGTTGATCTCTCTACCCTACTCCACCAATGCTGTGTGTGTCACCTGTGTTTATGGAGTAATGAACTTGTATACCAGGTCTGTTACTGCTGCAGCAATTCTGATCTTGAGACTGACATTGGTAGGGAGATTGACATCTGCAGGGGGATGACATGGAGGAAAAATCGCTCATTCAGAAGAAATCAATGAGATTAATATATAGTATGTAGTTCCTGCTCTCTTTAATCTGAAACAAATTGTTTAAACCTTGTGGTCAGGACTGTTGTTTTTTATAAAATCACAATTTTCAGGTTTGAATAGTGAAATAATATTTGTTTAATTAAAAATCCCATAATTCATACATTCTTATCTTAGGGTTTCTAATTTCTTATATTAGGGTTTCTAATCCTGAACTAACTAGGTTGCAATAAACCACAATGTACTAAAAGGTTGGTGTAAAGTTTCTCTTGCTGGATTATCAAAGTTTCATCGTTTGGGGTTTTTTTCTCAACATTTATTGTCCAAAGCATGTAATGGTGTAATGATCATAGACTATAAACAATTAGAGAATTGTAATATGTGATTTATTAGGCTTTGAGGGCTAAGACATGTTCACATACAAAGATATCCCAATTATATCTCTTTTGTAGTTGTCTCAGCCTATAGGAAAATTCATGCATTTTCTGACTGCTGAGGAAATATGGTAGAAAAGTGCAATATTTAGAACAATTTTCTTGTTCAATAATGTACCCTGATGTTGCTGAATTTCTTATGACGTGTTGATTTTTAAACTGAGTTATTTTCTTTAAAAATAGATACATATTTATTTTCAGATTTTCTAATCCTTCCCACACTGATGTGGAAATGTGTATTGTGTTTTTCAGTTTTCTGAAAAGCTTCCGTCATCTCTTATATTATTCTGTCTTTTTTTTTCCCCTTATTTTTGGCTGACATTTTAAAGGATGGGTTGCTATGATTTTATTCTATGCATGTTTTAGTCAGTCTGAAATTTTTTAAGAAAACAGTGCAGTGAACTAACAGTTGTTATATCTATGTGTAACAGTTTTTATACATACTAATTTAACAATATAGAAAGAATGCTTTGCAAATTGCTGGAGGCTTCAGTCTTGAACTGAGCTATTTATTTGTCACTAAATGCTAAAGAAAGAAAACATATGATAAGTTATAAAAGGAAGCCCTTTGGGCAGTACTGATGTAATAATCTTGCATGGTGTTGGTGACAAAGCTGCCCTGACAGACATACATGAGGTTTCTGAGATGCCTGCTGTCTGTGGTGCCCCAAATGTGCACCAGTTCAGGTGGCTGCTGCTGCTCTATTACGTGGTGAGACCCTTGAGCTGTTCCTGGGGTCACAGCTTGAGTTCTTGCCAGTGCTGATTCAGTGTTTGGGTGAGACTTGGAAATGCACACTGGATGCAGAGTCTGCTTTTGCTGGGAGGAGATTCAAATGGCACAGGATAAATGTAATCTACCACCTGTCCTGTTCGGTCTGTGGCCCATTTCCTCAAGTCTGTTCTAGAATAGTAACAGAAGGAATAATGTTGGCAGAAGAAATGTTGGTGTTCCCATGCAGAGATGGAAGTCTTTCTAGGATGTGTGAATGGTTCTGGGCTATAAAGTATGCTCAGGTTCTTGGTGGAAGAGGGTTTTTTCTAGGAACATGATTCAAAGTTCACTGCTTGAAATTCTTGTCAGCACTTGATATATATGTATATTTATTAATTTATAAATGAAGTAATGCATATTGCCCGATTTTTATCATCCCTATCCTTTGAAGATGTGCAGCTGTACACAAGTCCACTTGGTCAGAGCAGTGAAGCTCTTACATTGCACCCCCTGGATCATCATGCAAGAAGTGTAGCTTCGAGGGGTGAGGTGGTGCTGTGTTTCAGGTGTTGTGCTCCTCCTACCTGCACGGTTTCAAACAGGACTGCAAGTTCTTGTAAAGGGGGTGGAGGCTGATAGATCCATCAATGGCTGGGATGTGAAAGCTGAACCTGCAGTGCCATTAGCATGCAGAGGAAATAACTGATTGTATTTCCTTGCTGCTGCTGTGTGTCTGTATTCTGAAAAGTTTTGACTCTCCACCATACTCATGGTTTTCACTTGGATTTGTTTCTTTCCTCTGCTCTTCTTTCAGAGCCTGCCTTTTTTTTCATTTCTGAGTTCCTTTGTAATGTGATAGCAATGAAAATTGTTTATCAGGTTAGATAAAGACAAAACTGATTAAGATAAAGTTGGAAGTTGTAGAAAATGAGGGTTGTTAACTTCTAAGTTTGGCAGCTGTTGATTAATCAGACTAAGTGAACAAAACTTTTCAGGTAATACAAATCTCTTATGAAGTTGACATGTTAGTGTGATTGCAGTTGCTGGAAATGAAAGCTTATCTACTGTTTATAGTATATACTTATACTTCATCTACTGGTGATAACAGTTTAATTTTTGAACTTGATTTCTGATCCTTGGCTATTTTCAGAGTTGGGTAAATGTGGTATTGAATATTTGACTTCAGTGTTGCCTGATCCAAGTTAGGTGATAGACAAAAAAAGAGCAGAAAAAGTCTTGAGTGCTGAAGTCTGCAGCAGCTAATTAAAGGAAATAGCAGAGTGTATTAAATCTGCCTGTAAATAAGTGGCCCATTTTTGGGTGTGCGCTGAAGTTGGTCCAAGATGATGTGTGGTGCAACACAGCAGTCAAAGGAGTTGCATCCAGGTTTGCCAGCATAATGCTCTTCTTCTTTCCTTGCACTCACATTTTCATTTCATTTCTTTAGATATAAAACACTTGTGTTTGTTATAAACTTGCTTTCCATAGTGGCCAAAATGGGCAGTCTGCTTTTATGTACTCTACTGTCTTGTGTTACACTTGAAATCAAGAATGCTGGTTTTGCCTTGGCTGTGCAGTTGTAGGCAACGTGGGAAATTAAATGTCTGAATGATGACATTTTCAAACACAGGACATGAGTGGACATCCCCACAAAGAAATTAAAGGGATTTGTTAAACTTTTTAATAGCATAGCGCTTTATACTATTCTCATAGTATGTAACTAATAGCTGTCTTATTTGTCACTACCAGAGCTTTCTTTTCCGTAGTAAGAATACTTTGTATCAAGTGGTGGTGTAGAATTCAGAGTCCTACAGAAGGATCCAGTATTTTAAGACTTATAATGTAATGTATACTCTATGCAAAGCAATAAACTGGGAACAGTCATAAATTCTTATTTTCACCTTTGAGTCTGTGGTCATAACTCTGGAAGTAAGCGCATGACAGTTCTTAAATCTTCGGGAATATCTAAACTTAGGAACTGAAGTGCAGTGGAATTTAAGCACTAGAAATTAGCAGAAGGCACTGTTAAAATCCAGCCCTGTCAACTTACTTTTAATGTTGCTTTTCCTTATTCTGTCCCTGCTTCTAGTGTTTTATACTTAGCTCTGTTATGCCTTTATTTTGTAAAGGGATGCTTTTTGTAGAAAAGAGGAAGAATACAGATATTTTAGACTAAGAGAACATTTTTTTTCCCTCTTACTTCAAAATGATGGTTGTCAGTGAACCTCAGTATATTCAATACTGTGGGTTCCTTGGGGATACGTTTATGAATTGGAATCAAATGCTAACAGAGGTTTTGAATGTAACAATGGCTTTTTAACAGACGCATTGCGTGTGTAATAAATATGTTAATGCAGCTATAATGTCTGTCAGGAACTGCCTGCTTGTGGTATGTTTTACAGAAAAAAGAAAAAGCAACTTTTTTTGTGCTGCCAAGAGAAGTTTGCCTTTCAAAATGTGAGCTTTCATCTGCTTATTGTTGAAGATTTTTATGTAATGCTTTCCTTACACAAAGATTTCCACAGTGAAAACTTGTCCTTGCCCTTTAGCATAATCCTGCTGCGTTTCCATTTGGCCTAGGCAGATACCTACAGTCACAACTCTTGGCAGAACGTCTTGCTTTCACAGGAGAAAATGTGCATTCTTCTACAGCTGTTTCTCTCATGCTCGGCAGATACATTCTTGTGAGCATGGCATCGGTGCCTGTTGTGAGAAGTACATTCTCCTTGAAACTGCTGAAACTTTTTCCAGTTCTCAAAGAGTGAGAGCTGAAAAGGAGTGCTCTGCAGCACATGATCCACAGGAAGGCTGCAGAGGTGGTCATCACTCCTTCTTTGCTGTGCACAGGTCCAGCCCTTACTTTGGCAATCTTACCCTCGCTGAAGTCCTGCTTAGGCACACCTGATCTTCCTCACCACTTAAAGAGAAAATTAAGGTTTTAAAATTCCAATTTCTTGGAAACATCTTGTTCAGCCTTACACAGGAAGAAATGGAAAATTATCTCTCTTACCACTATCCTTTCGCAGAAGAGGGGAGCAGGAAATATTCTTGCCCTTAAACATGCTGTTCTTCCTGAGACCTTAGAAAATGTAGTAAGGGGAAGGGTTCTGGGGAGGGCCATGTCTGCATGATGCTCTCTATTCCTTGGTCCTGTGAAGATGGAAACAAAGTATGTCAGAAGAGAACAGATTTTATGATAACATAAACACTGCTAGGAGCTCTCAGGAACAGCAGTGACAGAACAGGCAACATCCTCCTGCCTGAGTTTGGATCACATCAGTGTTTTGTAGTCTGATGCATGTATTTTCACTTGATGGCTCTGCATTTTATCAGTCAAAATGAAAGGGAATGTATTTCTCAGTTTTAGAATGCCGTTTAAAAGTAGTTTGTCTGCAAAGAATACAATGAAGAATGTTACTCTTTACAACTAAGTGATTACAGAGTTTCAGGATGAATTTAAAATCCAAACATTAGGAACTTGTAAAATTCCAGGAGTAGTTGTCTAGAATCAATGTTTTCTGTAATGTTGCTTCCATAGCGAATGTAACTTTTCTCACTCAATTTTCTACATAGACCAAGTTAACTTTTCTGCTTTAGTTCCAAAAAGCAATCAATGAATTACTGACTTCATTTTAACCACAGCTGTATTTATTTTTCTGTTTCAGCATCTTAGCCCTGAGCCTTTGCCTCTAGTCCACAGAAGGAGTCTGCCGCCTCCTCAGCTGGCATTTTATAAGTGGCTACTCTGTGTGTGTTTGTGTGTGTATGTGTGTGTATCTACCACACGACAGGAGCCTCAAGGCTTGATTTTCTACTACATGGATTGAGGGACACTTGACAAGATAGTGCTTGGGAGATGGTCTTTGAAAACTTCTGAAAATAATGGAGATTCTGTCTGCAACAGACCTCCAGAAAGCATGGTGCAGTATTAGAGATGAGGGTTGATAACTTAGTTTTTGAAGTACTTGCTGGCTTGATTTGTGAATAGAATTATTATTTTCATCTTTGTTGTCATCTGTGTTCGTCACTATACAAATAACTAACAATAAAAATAAGTAACAAATTATTCTGGTTTACTCTGATAAAATCAACATGTATTCTTGGAAGAGAATTCTGAAGGAAATCGCTCCATCTTTACTTCCTGTTTGAGTTCTATCTACTAATATAGAAATTGTGGGCTGAATATTTCCAGTTCAAGTCATGAATTCTCTATTCAATTGTAAATCTGAAATGCTAGCCCTCATGGATAGCCTTGAAAAATATAGCTGATATCAGGTCCTTTTTTTAGTATTTTCTAGATGATGAGGAATAAATTTTCTCTGTGAGATTGTTTAAAGTAGGTTGGCATCAGCTTTCCTACCTTCCTCTGCCACTAATTTTGAAGCATGATAGTGAATCACTGAATCGCTATCAGAATCACTGATAGTGATTGCAGAGTGATGTTTGCTTTCTCCCTCCTCCTCCTTCCAAGTGCTGGCTGGTCCTGGACATGGCATCAACTTGAACAGTGGCAAGATGTGGGCAGCCTGAGCTTGCGTGTTGCCTGATGAAACATATATGACACTTCATCTGATACTAATACTGTCATTTTTGAAAATATATCTATGAAACCAAGCAAAATAAGTTGCTTGGCCAGAGGGATGGACACTGCTTCGTGCAGGATGTTCTGGACACCTGCTCTCAGCTGAACGGCCTATAAAAATCTAACTGCCATATTTTTCCTTCCTTTTCCAGCAGCTTGAACTGGTAGTTTTGCCACGCATGCCTTGTGTGTTTTCTTTTCCCACCCTCTTCCCCTGTGCCCTTCATTTCAGATGTGAATGAGTGCGGACTAAAGCCGCGGCCGTGCAAGCACCGGTGTATGAATACCTACGGCAGCTACAAGTGCTACTGCCTGAACGGCTACATGCTAATGCCAGATGGAACCTGCTCAAGTACGGCCAGCCTCGCTGCTTGCTCTTTCCCACCTTCTCAAAATCCCTGCTGCCCTGGGAGGCTTCTGTGAAATGAAGATGAGTCCTGAAGTAAAAGATTAGTCTTGCTGGAAATTAGGCAGCTGCACAAGACGAGCTCCTTTTTTTCTAGTTAAATTAGGCTGAAAAAAACATGGGCAATTGTTTTGATTTTATTAGTTTTATTAAAAGTTTCCCCCGAAGCATTCTTCAGGGCTTTAAATTACTGTTAATTGGCTTAGGGGACAAGTGCTTGCAGTTTTCATTGCAGCAAGACACCTGCAGTTCTGATGCCTTATGGCCTTTAAGAATGTAAAATCTTTAATGGTGCAGATGTTGGTCGTTTGACTGGTATAAAAATTGTACTGCGATCTCTCTGGAGATTGGGTTCCTACTTGCTCCCATAAAAGCAGTTATTTTGAATGTCTGGGCAGAGAGAAGGGGAGAGAAATTACCTTTAATTGGAGATGCCCTATTTTTAAAATGGCAGTGTTGTCCAGGGGAGTCTTTAGCACATACGAGCCTTTATATTCTGGGACCTGCATTCTATAACACAGCTTATTACAATGGTGGTGGTTTTCTCTTTTTTTTTTTTTTCCTTAGAGATGTAGTTTTTGGAAACAAAACTTTTGCTAGCAGATATGTTTCCTCTTTGAAGGATACCTGTCAAACTCAACAAGCAGTTTCCCACTTTTATTGTAAATATGTGACATCTTAATTCTCCAAAGTTTTCAGTCATTTTCTAGGACTGATCAGAGTCTTTATCTAAAAGTGTTCAATTCTTTTTCTCCAGATGCCCTTTCTTGCCTGATGGCAAACTGTCAGTATGGCTGTGATGTCCTGAAAGGGGAAGTGCGCTGCCGCTGTCCTTCTCCAGGGCTGCAGCTTGGGCCTGATGGCAGGACTTGTGTAGGTAGGTGATCAAATGGAGATTTAATTTTATTTTTTTTCCTGCAAAATGCTTTTATCCTTACACAGAATGCAGTTGTGAAGAGTTTATCAGATGTAGTTAGAATGCATAGAACATGCAGCTTAAATGTTATTAATGAGAATTGCAGTAAGGCTGTTGCTCAGGTGCCCTCATGTCAGAGATCACCAGTGTTTCCCTCCAATCCTGCAAGTTTCATTGTCTTCCTAAAGCCCATGCAGACTCTTTGGTATCCAAGCCCTCGGCCCTTGCCACTCCTGCTACTGGGTCATTTTCAGCAATTGCTAACTCCAAAATACCTGCCTGCATAAAAAAAGGGATAGGGAGATCACCTTTCCCTCATACGGAACAAGGTGGTGCCTAGCTCAGTGGCTAGAGGGATAATTTGTAAAAATCATTGATATTACAGTGAGGTAAAGTGAAGGGCTGTGCATGCTCCTGGTGTTAGTGGGACTGAATCTGCAGTCTTTTTTCCATACTGTGAAAACTCCAGGTTAAAATGAACATTGGAACTCAGAGTGTGTAAAAGTTTTGTTCCCACGTTTGTGAACATGGAAAAGGTGCTTATGGTTAATCAGACTCTACTATGGTCTGAAGAACAGTGTGGCATGTGATTTCATTAGTCATTAACTATACATCCTGAGTGGATATGATGCTCCAGTGGTTTTATTATTTGTATTCTATGAAGTGCTACAATTCCATAACCAGTAACAACACTTGCACTGAAAGAATGTAGGAAAATGTAGAGATGTCCCGATCATCCATTTGGGTAACGTGGCTGTCCACAGGGTGGGTGGTTCTCCAAGTGCCTGGCCCATGCTGACCACGAATTTGTTGGCAGAGAAAGGGACAGACTCTAGATCTTCTGATGTGAAGAGCAGGCTCCACACCAACTTGGAGGCTTTCTGAAGTGCATGATTGGCACATATGTGTATGGAAAAGAATGGAAAGAACAAGAGAAAACAAATCTACCATTGTTACATGTTGAAGGGACTAAATTGTGATTAATCTCATTGTGGAAATTATGGCAAATTGTCTTTGAAAGGTACTAGTGCCACGCCATAGGGAGCTGAGTGATTTTAAGTGCAAATTCAAGAAGGTTACACCAAGTAGAGAAATTTGCTAGAAAAAATGCTTGCAACATTCTCCCAGTGTGCATTTTTCTATTCAGACAAACTTCATACTTTGAAATAAGCGAAGTGTATTTTAATGCCAAAGACTGACATTCAGACCAGTCCTATGAAGCTCTTTGTGTTCTTCAGTGCAGTTTTCAAAAAATCACTTTTTTTTCCCCAGAAAGGCAAAGAACTGTGTACCAACATTTTAGTTGGGTGTGCATCATTCAGAATGACCTCATAACCTATTTCTAGAATTTCCACAAGAATTTCAGAGCAGCCTTGTACAATACAGAGAAAATAGTTACAGCGAGAGATGCCTGTTCTTCCCACATCGTAACATAATGTTCTTCCTTTTTTTGGTAAGAAGTTGGTTGTGACATGCACCCTTTCTGTGTTATTTCTTTATCAAGTTTGAGATAAATATGTGACACCTCAAAGAACTGAAGCTACTCAGGACTAGGGCTGGTTTTTTCCTCATGTTCGTACAAGCTTGTCACTGCTGGGGAGGTTGTTGACTCCAGCAAGGGTCTGGATAATGCTGCAGTACAAATAAAAGTGTAGGTGATGGTAAGACAATTGAAGTGTGCTTTGGCTACAGCTCATGAAATCCTTGTTTGAGGAGACTTTAAAAGACAGCTGGGAATGCAATGCTTATTTTTAGCGCAGGTGGAAATTCCTCTAGGCATTATTCTATTCCTAGTTTAACACTTGCTGACCATTCTCTTGTTTAAAATGTTCATTCCAGACAATCAGTAGAGAGTCGCCAACTTGGCTATAAAGGTAAATCATATAAAATGACAACAAAGTGAAAAAATAATTCAGCCAAGTATTCAGTGAAAATGTGTATTAAACAACTAATTAATTGATTAATGACCCTTGAGTCAATAAATCAATCAGTGTTGCCAGGCTTTTGAATTGAGATTTTCATTTAATGAAATTAGCCATATATGCATTACAGCTTCAAAAAAACTGAAATTATTTGAGGGTTGAAAATAATGATTTTTCACTTAAAAATTAATTATTTCTGGGTTTTTTGGTGTGTGTGTGTTTACAAACTTGAAAATGCGGCCTTGTAAACTTTAAAATCATACTATTTTTAAATTAGTTATTTTATACAAGAGATACTAATATGGTCATACTTGCAGTAAGACAGAGAAGCAGTTCTGCTTCTTTGGTGGACACTGACCATCACAGGCCTCAAGTGCCTTTGGAGCAGCTCCCTGGTGCTGAGGTGAGAATACAAATCACCCCTCCATGCCTGCTTTTCATAGGAAGCAGGTATGAACCACAGCATGTTGCAGCAGGCAAAGGGAAACAACCCTACCCCTTTTGGCCCAGGTGTGAATTGAGTTGAAAGAAGCCCCAGTCACTGTTCTGTTTGGGAGATGCTGGAAACTAAACACAAACACTTACATATCATCTTATGGCTACTGATCAAAAAGTGGTTTTCCCCTCAGTAATGAGCATCCACACACCTTTCATTATATGCAAGTGGAAGGCTGTTACATTTTTCCATATTTTTGCATCAGTTTTGAACGGTGTATTGATCAGCAGTTCAGTGCTGTATCTCTAGGACATATAGCTGCCTACCATTACAATGCTACCATAATTTAACATAGTTTTTGCCTTTTGCAAATTTGAAAAAATGTGAATAAATATGAATACGTACAAAGCAAAAAGCAAGTGTTAGATTTTTAAAGATCATAATCCATGCCATGATGAGGTATATTCAGTGGCTGATCTTTTTCTGACTGAACAACTTACTGAAGATGTGGTTTAAAGATTAAAGAAACCCAACCAAAACCAACAAAGAACACAACTAACTCATAGAGAATCTGAAACTTGCAGCCTTGAAATAATATTTTAATAAGGGGTAGAAAATTGTGACTTGTAGATTAAATTATAATAAGAAACATGGTAGGGTTTGTAAAACTTAGTAACATATTCAAAGCCTAAAATATTAACAATATATTCAAATCAAGAGACAGATTTATAGGAAGATCCAAGCATGTGGAGAGGTGCCCAGTATTGGCCTTGTTTCCTTTCTCATTGAGGCCTTTACTACAACACTCCAGCAGTGCTCTTGATGGAGAGAGAGCAGTCAGACGGGCCAGGAGGGTGGGAGCTCAGGGGCTGAATCCCTGCTGTCCTTCGTAATTCTTTATGCAGAGTGGGACAGTGCCAGCAGGAGCTACTGGGACAGCCCATCTGGCCAGTAATTCATGGCTTTAGGTCACTTCTTTTGACTGTGGGAACAACAGCTTGGAGAAGCTGAGGCTCCATCTCCCCCGCCTCAGGTAGCTGCCCTAACTAACCAGCAGCTTAGTGGTAACATTTTTTCTGTGCAGTGGAAGAGGCTCTGCCTTGTTCAGGCCCCTTCCACAAGAGCAGCAGGGCATCAATCACTCGGCTTTGTTTTGCACTCTTGACATCGGCAGCTGAAGTGCTCCTTCTGGGAAGAGAACTGCGTGGAGAGCAAAATCTTGCTTTCCCATAGATCAAGAGCGTGATAGAGCTGCAGAGCAAAGGCTTGAGCTGTGCCCTGTAGATAAGCAGCAAACACGAGGGGCTGCGTGCGTCAGAAGCAGCCGTGCATGGCCGGTCTCTGCCTCAGTGGAGAATTGGTGTTTGAGCACTCAGCAGCCTCAGCTCAGTGTCCGAGGATTACAGAGTGGGTGGCAGCGCTAGCAGCTCCTGCGTGTCAGCCTGACCTCATCTGAGAGTTTCCCAGCAGTGGGTGAGCCTCAGCTGCTCCCTGGGCATCTGCCTGTGACCCAGAGCTGAACTGAGAGGGCACAGCCAGAAGAGGTGCCCCAGGTATTACTACTGGCTGACCAAGGGCCTTTAGGAAAAATACTTTGGCTGTTCTTTGGCTTTCCATTATGTGAAACTGGTTTCATTTAGACAGCATACATTGTATTTTAACTGTTGCTAAGAATAATACAGTTCCTTTGTTTCCACAGATGTTGATGAATGTGCTACTGGGAGGGTTCTCTGTCCACGATTTAGGCACTGCGTCAATACTTTTGGAAGCTACATTTGCAGGTGTCATAAAGGCTTTGATCTGATGTACATTGGAGGCAAATACCAATGCCATGGTAATAATGAGCTATTTTTCATGTGCACGTAATAGAGCTGCATATTCTAAAATGAAACTAATGGTTCAAAGAGGAATGTTTGTTTATTATGGCTGAAATGTTGAAGCAGGTGGTTTTACACTGCATCAGTATTTTAAGAAAGGTGGATTATAGAAATAGACTGTGAAAGAGAAAGCAAATATTTGGCCCACATTCTTCTAACTGGTTCTTACGTGGAAGCTAGTGGAGAGAGCAGATCTGATGACCCTAGGAATTCCTTTCCAAAGCCTTTTTTCCCGTGGGGTTCACTGTCATCAGCAGTTGTAGGCTTGGAGCAATGTATGAGCTTAGGCTATGTCTGAGCTGTAGCAGTGGTGTGCTCCACATCATGCCCCAAGATCCAAGATAAGAAAATGTGCACACCCCAGCTCCTCCCAGCCCAGACTGCCCAACTTTCCTTCCCCTGAAGACAGGTGGGGAAGAGGCAGGAGTTGAGAAATAACCTGGTTTTGTCTGGACATGAGATTGGAATGCAGCTGGTATATGCCCTTCAACAAAGATATTCCCAGGTCTCTCTGCCTTAGTTTCACAGGGTCTCAACTGGTTGTGATTCTTTCACTAAAAAAAAAGCCATGTAGAGATAGTGAGGTATTGCTTTATGTTTGCTTAAGTATTTTTTTTTCAGAGGAATTTGTATTCAGAGCACTGGAATTTGGAGATTTTCACTTGCGTCACTGACAATAAATGTGGATATGCCATATGAAAGGTTTCCAGCAGTTTCTACTTGATGTAGAAACATCTATACAGATGCATTTTATGAATAAAAACCAGTTTAATATCTGTGTGATTAAGAACATGCATATTTCTACACTCAGTTTGGTTTTTTTCTTAATCTGTCACCTGTAAGAAATGGCTGTTAAAATTGTGATTTTAGTAATCTCAACTGCAATCTACCCATGGCATGTCTGAAGCTGGTGCTAAGGTATAAGCTGAGAAATACCAAAGTTGCCCAATAGTCGTTATTTACCCTAATGATCCTAATGTTTGGATCACCACATTGATGTGTGACTTTTTTTCTTTTCCCGTAAACTGGCAAAAGTTTGTTGGTTTTTTGGTTTTTTGTTTTTTTGGTTTTTTGTTTTTTTGTTTTTTTTTTAAATAATAAAAATCGTAATCATGTTTGGGGTTTTTTTTAGGGATAAGCAGAAAGTCTGGTTTCTTTGAAGCAAATGATTTTTTAATGTAAATTTTCTGTTGCAGATATAGATGAATGTTCCCTTGGCCATCATCAGTGTGGTAGTTTTTCACACTGCTACAATATTCCAGGATCCTACAAATGCAAGTGTAAAGAAGGGTACAGAGACAATGGAACAAACTGCACACGTATGTAATGCTCCTTTAAAAACTGACATTCTGAAAGCTTATTTGTCCCATTTTGTAAACTTTTAAGGTGCAGCACTATCAGGCTCAGTTTCTCTTAACTATTTTTAATACTAAATAAGGGGCTAGGGAATGTAGTTGGAGATTACTAGGTCTTAGCATGCCTTGGTAAAAATATCTTTCTCTGAGACATTTTCATAATTAGAAAGAAATTCACCTCTCCCTATTCACAGCTTGATTCTAGCGATTGCTGCAGGATGAGAACAACTGAGTAAGCAGGGTAGGTCTGATCAAACAGTGCATATTACTCATACCCTATTGTTATGTACACTCCTCAACTGGCCCATTTCAGCAGCTCACCCCATACCCTCCCTGCTGCTTCCCAGATGTGAGCAGAGTTAGGAGGGAGGATTTCTCTGGAAGGACTTGCTTTTGGAAAATTCCCTTGGCCACCTTTCTCATGGGAGAAGCAGCCACCCCTTGGTACAGAATAGGTTGTTGGAGCTGCCCCATATTTGATGTCCCACAGGACTGTTCAGCTCTGTGGCATCTGCTGGATATTTTTGATCCTACATTCCTTTGTGGGATCTTTGGTCTCCTGGTCTTCTGATCCTTCTGGTCTTTGGTGACTCCCTGATCTCTTTAAAGAGCAGTACCATTTTTTCCCTTAGGCTGTAGCTGTCATGGTAAAAGGTGTTCTTTCAGATCCTGAGTATATCCTGTGCAATTATGTGTGGGCACATTTCACATGCGTTACGTGGGACATAGTCCTAAGGGGCACTTTATATTTTAATATACTATAAATGTCAAAACTGTTCAAAGGGATAGTAATAAACAAGTGGCCAGAGGGAAAACCTTTTTACCTGCTGTCATCAAACAATTCACTGTTTAATAAACAGTAGTTCTTAATTTTAACTGTGTGTTATACTCAAAACGCTTGTACGCAAAATATGTGACTAGAGTTCTTACTGCCCCTTTTAAGATCTCCAGTGAGATATAAAAGGCTTATTAACAAATAGAAAATAAAAAATCAGATATTCTTGTGTTTCATGTCTTCAGAAACTCTCCTTGTGAAATCAGGTTAAAATTTGTTGTTCTTTCTTTATGAAACATTGGAGGAGATGGTACTGTAGGCACTGCCACTGTGGTGAAAGTGGTGCTCAGTCTACCACCTCATTTTTGTGAAGGCTGAAAAATGTAATTTACTTAGTTTCCTAGTCTTTAGAAAAGGTAAAGGTCTAAATGAAGGCTGGCTTAGGCTCAATCTCTAAAATGATTACTGCTTATTGACAAGGAGAAATGTTTAGATGGAGAGGTCTGCAAGAACTCTCTTAAGCAAAAACTATCTGCCCATCTGTGACCAAAATGGCTGTAACATTGGTGTCTTACTAAATTTGCTTCCACTCCCAATTATGACTTCTCTAGTTTAGAGGGCTGCTTAACCCATGGCTTTGTGCCCATGCTTTTTTAACCAGCAGTGCTTCTGAGTAAGTTTTGTCAACTCTGCAAGAGACTTAATGCTTGGGAGGAGGTGGGATGGAAGTGTCTTGGCCTTCAGTCATTCTAAATTATCTCTAAACTGCTGCAATGCCAAGTACGCCCTAAAGGGATGTGATAATTTAGCAGGGCTGATGCTAAACTGTGTTGCTAATGGAAACTTTCAGAGAAAGGAAACTTATTTCATCCAAGTCTCTCTGTGTCCTAATGAAATAGATTTTTATGTTCCTGGAGTGAGAAGCTGAGATGTCCATTTTGATCCCGTTTTGATTCTCTTTTCCTACTGTTATGATTGAACCACCTGGTCCATATCAGATATGCAAGGGCAATTGCACTCACCCTGAGGGAGGCAGTGGTATAACGAGTAGGATTGATGATATTGGAAGCACAACCCCTCAGACCCCCTCATGTAAATGCTTTTGTTGCAGAAAGGCCAGTGACCAGGCCAACACCTCGGCCAGCACCCCGGCCAACAACTCATCCTACCCCCGGGCCAACAACTCATCCTACCCCCAGGCCAACAACTCATCCTACCCCTGGGCCAACAACTCATCCTACCCCCGGGCCAACAACTCGTCCTGCACCTGGGACAACTCAGCCTGCCCCCAGGACAACAACTCGCCTGACACCCAAGCCAACCACAAGGTATGTGCCGGTAACGACAAGGCCTGTCACAACACCAGTGACGAAGCCTCCACCTTCAACAGCGCCTTGGCCTACGACAGTAAGGCCTACACTACCACCACAAAGAACCCCTCCGGTAACAACTGAAGAACCTTCACATGTTCCCACTGAAACGACATCTTCCCAAGGAGTTATAGATGACAACAGGATCCAGCCAGATCCTCAGAAACCCCGAGGAGATGTGTTCAGTAAGTTATTTTCCATATGCTTTTGTTTATCAAAGCTGTAGATGCAGTGAGGTGGAAGCATGCACTATACTGTTTGAGCTTTTTGGAACACTATGCCATTGAGAGCAGAGAAATCAAACTGAAAAGGGTCATGTGGTAAAGCTGCACAAATAGTTGATTATTACCTAGAAAAATTTGAGAAGGACATTCTGAATCAATTAATCAAAAAATGTGTTTATTTTTTCCCCCTGAAATTATGGAGTATATTGTCCTGTAGAAGTACTTAATTATGCTTTCAGATGAAGGTTTTAGGGAGATGAAAGACATTTTATTGAAAAGTACTGGAGTGCAACATAACTCATAAAATAGTCAATGGATTCAAATTCAGAGAGTTGAGAGTCACTCTTTAACAAAGTATTACCATAGCTTTAAAAATGGTAAAGAAATGTGATCATACCTGATTACCTAAAGACTTCTATGTGTCCTATTTTGTGTGGGTTGAAAAATAGTCTCAGATGTTCATGTCTAAACAATGGGAAAAATGCATAAAAATAGCATAGAGGCTAATTTTATGGACTGTGTCTGTGGAAAGGGATACATGAAAATCTGAAGATAGGAAAGATTCTCATAGCATGAACACATGTAATTTTAAGAGCTCCTCTGATATCTACAGCACCATTGTGCCAGCTTTAGTGCATACCACAGAAGATATTACTGGCACTTACAGAGCTGTGTGTATCTGCCAAGAAATACTCAACACCCGATTTCATCTTTAGTTCTGCAGCTAATTTTAGAGACGGGGAGGGTGTGTGGGATCAGCTCTTCAGCCTGTTGTACAATAAAGCTGCTGAAGCAATGTAGTAGGAAGAAAAGTTTGCTGTCTCAGAGCAGGTGCACAAGCAATGTGGGTGTTATTTTCTGGTTGCTTTGGCATCTCTGTGGTAATTTCTTCGACATTGTTGTTGTAGGCCATTACTCAGTGAAATGTTTTGTTCCTTGCAAAAGAGTTTTCCCAGTGACTTTTTATCTGTTGTAGACAGATAAATTGAAAAAAGGAGAGAAAAGCTGACAAATGTTAAAGCCAAATCCTGGTACTGCTTAGTAGAGTATACTTTTGGCTTCATGTTCGGTTCAAAATATAGAAATATGTTTAAGTGAAATTCTAAGAGGAAATACAATAAAGACTCAAAAAGCTTAATATAATGGGAACCAACAGTTAAAAATACAGTTTTGTGGAAATTATTGTAGACTCCAGCATTGTGCTTCCCAGGTGTCTCATGTTGCAAGTGTTCTCTGGAATTCTAAAGCAGAGGGATATTTTTCAGCTATTTTCATGAAGTCATAACAAGCCTCTGTGTAAAGCTTATTATTTACAATTAGACTTTCAGTATTGTCCCTAGAGGCTAGATTTTGAAGCTAATGCTTTCAATACATATGCTTCAGATATAGGAGTTTGGAAAATAAGAAAGTAAAAGCCTTTTAAGTTTGGCTTGGTCTGACTGCAGCTTACATTATGGTGCATATAACACAGGATCTTTGCAAAGTGTTTATCAACTATTGGTTTAGGTCAGCTGCCACCCTCTGAGGTTTGTAATATCCATACATAGTTTCAGAGGCTTCAGTGCACAGCACACACAGCAGGACTGAAATGGGTCAAGCATCAGCAGCTGTTCCTGGCCTCAGTAGGTAATACAGGAACAGAGAGTCCTCAGATGAAACCAACATATGTCTGTCTTCAGTCCCATATAATTTTTTTTGATTCCTTGCAAGAGACATACTTGATATACATATGTGTGTGACGTAATTGTGTGACTGAAGGCATATTCCACTTGTGCTCCAAATGATGCTAGTAGTGTGATCCTTAATGGAGCTGGTGTCTGTCTCCTCTCTCTTATATTTTTCTCTCCTTTCCACTCTGCTTCCTGCTCTGTTTTTCTCAAATCTGGATCTGGATGCTTTGAAAGTGTCATCTAGGTAGTGGTCACTGGAGTTCTCTCCTACCTTCTCTCTGTCTAGAGGCGTTTGTGTAGGGGGTGCACAAAAGCATTTGTTAAGGAATTGAACCGTACAGTTGAGTGCAAAACAGTTCTGTTTCAGAAGAATGTGCTGCTTTCTCGAAGAAAGCATTGCTTGTAAGGTGTTTCTTCAGCTGTTGAATCCTGTTGCTGTAGGAGTTTGTGGGGAAAAGGAGAAGTTACATTTCCTCATGTGGGACATTTAGAAAAGCAGGTAGAAAAATTATAGCCCACATACATTACTACAGTGGGATGCACAGAGCATGGCTCTGCCTCTCCTCAGTACTGCACTTGTGAGGATAACCCAGAGCTACCTGAACATCTCCAGATGTCATCACACCAGGGGTTCAGCAGTATGGGAGCATTATGTCAGGTGCTGCATTCCTTGGACATTAGCTGGGCTGCAGACCTCGGCTGCATGAGTGCTCTTGGCTTGTGGCAAAGGTGAAGTATGTTAGCTGAAAGGCCTTTCACGTTAGCTTACAAGTGATGTGTGCAAGGTGGCTTGAGCTTCAGGTTTCTGCTGGCCAGCCCTGCCCCTGCTCCAGGCCTGTAGGAGAGCAGTGCCTGGCTCTGTTTGGCTGCAGCTGCTTGGTGTGAGGCACTGTGAGCTCAGGACGGCAGCTCTCCCACCGAGCGTAAGCCAGTGCCTCTCCAAAATCACTGCTCACAGCCAGACACAATGTTAACAACCATGGCGTTAAGACAATACGGGATTTCAAACTGGAATGACTAGTAACATTCAGCTGACCTTTGACTTGTGTCTTAGCTGCTATGTGGATGTGCCAAACCCTGCCCACCTCCAAAAACATTTGTGGATTTTTCACTTGCCTCTATATTTCCTCAGGGGAGGGGAGTTTTGAACTATTGCCTTCAGCTTCTTTAAATCTGTTTCCTTTTTAGTCTTACCTACATCAGACATCTTTGCAATATTCCTGGGTTGTGGATATGAGGTAATTTTGTTTGGCTTATACTGAGCTTCTTTAGGTTCATTTCCCCACATCAACTGCTACTCCAGTCGAGGCAGCAAAGAAGCCAGTTCACAAAAATTAATTTGCTCTGTGGTCCCCATATGCCTGCCTGGAAAGAGAATAAAAAGCTTTGTTCTTGCTGCCTTTATTTGTTTCCCACTAGAGAATACAGGCAGCAGTTAGCCTTGTAACTCTTATTTTCTTGAAAAACAGAGGAGAAAATTGATGTTAGATCCACTCAGGTCATGAAGTAGGATTTAACTTCAGTTTTGTAAAGTCTTCAGAAGAATTTGTGTCATCTTAGGTGGCTGCTTCCTCCTGTGTCTCCAAGGGTCGTTGTATTCCCAAGAGTCACAAAAGGTAGTGTTCTATCCCAGGAATGAGCCCAGAGAGCACCCAGCAGCCACTGGCAGTCCTGGTCTCCCAGCCATTAGCATCTGCTAAAGACCGCAGTATTTAAAGGGATATTTTTCAGCTATTTTCATGAAGTCATAACAAGCCTCTGTGTAAAGCTTATTATTTACAATTAGACTTTCAGTATTGTCCCTAGAGGCTAGATTTTGAAACTAATGCTTTCAATACATACGCTTCAGATATAGGAGCTGTGTTTTCAGCTAGGTTATCTTGCCATGCATAGACATTTCCCTTCCTTTTTTTCCCATGGAGCTCAGAAGCCTCAGCCAGGCTTGGAGAAAGCAGCACTGCTTTGCTCTGCCATCGAATAGCTGCTCCTTCTCTCAGGCCATCTGTGGCAAAGGGGCCATTGCCTGCTGCACAGTGATAGATGTCCTGGTGTTCCAGACCAAATCCTGCAAATCCTCCAGTCTAGGATTGGTCCACATCAGGAGAGGAAACACGCTGGGGCTTTTTTCTGCAAGCATTTTTCAAATTCTGATTTTTTTGTTAGTTAACCTTTTCCTGGGCTACCCTTGGTGACTCCTTGCTCCCTTTTTTCTCTCTTTGTAGTTATTTGACCTGCTGTTCCACACACAGAGTAAACTTGACCTAGGCTTCCACTTTAGAGCTCTCTTGAATGTGCTGTTCAACTTGAAATGAGCTGAGGACCAGAGAAATTGCTCTGTTCAGGAGTGATGGAGAGCACAAATGATTAAAATGCTGATTAAGTTATTTAAATGCCTTCACAATTTTTGAAAGGTATTGGGTTGTTGCTTTTCTTTAGGTGTTTTACCCCCTCTCTAAAAATGCCACAGTGACTTCGGGGAACTGCTTTTTTAGAGAACAAAAAACCTGGTATTTTTTAAAACAGAATTCCTGCACTTGGCCTTTGAACCACTTAGTCAGATGCAGACAGTGGAATCTGGCACCAAGGATAATCTTCTCCTGATATGGATATGGGGGGAATGGCAATGAGAGAGGAATGTAGTGATAGCTTAATATTTAACTATTTCAGGACTGATACAAACTACAGTGGAGTACAGAGGAATCTCATCTAGTTATAAATCTCTAACAAATAGGACAAGCTTCTCAATAAGACTATGAATTTCTGCTACCATGAAATCTGGATGATAAGCACTAAAAGCATAAACTTAAAGCATAATACTGGATATTAGCAGAACAAGAACAAAACTTCTTATCTGTATTAAAAAAACAGTTCAGCAGTTTTCCTTCTTAGCCCTTAGTGGAGCTGAAAAGATTGGAATTTGGAAATGTTTTTCATAACAGCTATTAAAAATGTAAAGACTGGATTAAAACTTCATTCTTTATTATTCCTTTCAGTGACTGTGAAATCCTTAGTGCTGTAAGTGCAGTTTTGTAATCCTTGAAGCTGTTGAAAAAGGGGAAATAATAAAAGCAAAGAATGGGGAGTTTGTTATTCCTTGATATCGTTAGAGTAGCATTATTTTAAAATAGCATTTCATTTTTCACTGCTCTGGCACCTTTTAAAATTTATTTGTCTTTGTATTTAAGCATTTAAGATAGATGCTTTTTCCCTGTTGGTACTTTGGAGTTCAATCATAAAATCTAGGAGTCTTACAACTCTCACCCGCAGTCAATCTTCCAGCTGGTTTTATCCCCAGATCTGATATGCAAGCTTCTGGACACTCCTTGTTTTACCTGTGTTTCCCTGAAGCTCAGTTGGCACTCTGCACCTCCTGAATGGATGCTCATAAAAGAGCAGGCAGGTTGCTTTGTAGAAAACTTTATAAATACCAAGATGCTTGGTTTTTGTAAAACTTCCTGAGTCTTGTAACTGCCCAACAAATGGAGGACTGGACTTCAGAGTGTTGGCATTCTGACACTGTTGTGTCTCCCCTCGTATGTAAATAGTGCTGGAGAGGGTGGCACAGTCCATGAAAGCCCTTCCTGAAATAATTCTTACTGCAGAATTTGAATCTGTAGAGTTTTAAGGAGCATATCCTGGACACTGGGGGTATCTGAACAAAAGGGTGAAATGCACCTCTCTGTTGCCTTTTCTTTTTAGCCCAGCATATATCAAAATCTTCCCTGGAGGAAAACAGGACTTACTCTAGTTTTCTCAGTCTGACTGACCTTTGGACTACCCCTTTAGTTGTTTTCTACCACTTCTGTGTGAGATCTCATCACTTGTGGGAATTTTTTGGAAATGGGATGTAACAGCTTTCAACCACAACTCTTCAGTCGAAAAACCTTTGCCCTTTTTTGTTGTTGTTTTTAAAAAATGGGAAGCTTAGTCATGATTATTGTGTGGAATGGAATTGTACTTGAAGTGCTAAACCAATGTTTTCTGTTAGAGAACTGCATTATTAATAGTAATAGCAACTACTACTAATATGAAGTTGCATTTCATGTTTTGATTTTGAAACACCAAAACAGCAATTATTCAGTTTATTGCAAGCAAGCTGATATAATATATACATGCACTTTCTTATACTCCTAAACGAAGGAATTAGAAAGTAAATAAAAAATGCTCTACTGTTTTTCCAAAGGTTAAAAAAGTTGAAGGAAATCACTCTTATTTAATATCTTCCCTCAGATTTGGGCATCTATGAAGAAGTTAGCTCATGAAGTTTGAGAATATAGTAGTGTTGATGTATTGGCTCACTCAGAGCTTATAAAATTCTCCAAGAAAAAGGAGCCAAGTTTCTATTTAACAAGCTTTATCAAACCATTGAAGTTAAGTGAAAAGCACACTGATGCACTATATAAAGTACACAGAAAGGGCTTGGAAAGCTTGCAGAAAATAATTGAGCCAAATACTTTCTCCCACGATCGCCACTCGACATATTGGTTGTCGTGGCAAAAAGAAGTGTACATGTGGGTCATATTTAGAGTCCTGCATCACTTATGGTAACCCTTGTTTCAAACTGAGTTCACATTCCTGTAATTAGGTCCAAGCACTGAAGTGACTGTATTAAAACACTGCAACATTCTTCTAGAAGTTCATAAAAAAAGTGTTTGGAATTTTTGAAAAAAATAGATTTGCAGAGCTTTAATTATAGGCAGATACATCAACTTGAATTGGGAGAATGCTTGCATGTGTGCACAGATGTAACTCAGGTTTGCAGAAAACAGCATTGCATTAGATATGGTACTTCAGGAAGTAAACTGAAGTACTTTACAAAATAAATTCCCATTATTTTTTCCAGTATTTCCATAAACAAGGACTAAGACAGACTGGGAAGAGGGTCCACAGGACATGCACCTTGAAATTGTGACCCCTGAGTATCCTACAAATCTTGGAGCAGTGGGTTTCCTTCCTGCTCTTTGCCTCAGTGCTCATTCAGAACCTTTTAACTCCCTGCCTGTGAGCCTGTGCTCTTTGGTCCCTGCCGTGCTGCGCTCAGCAGCTCTGAAGCGAATCGCTGACTTGCTCTCCATAGCACAGAAAACAAACAGTATCTTCTTCCCTTGGCACAGTCTGAGGTGAGGAAAGGCAAGGTGGTGGTCCCTGGGCGTGCAGCAGCACAGATAGAGCTCCTAGGAAAGAGCAGTACACTGCTGGCAGGGATTAAGGGTGAGTGATGCCTTTATATGACTGAACATAATATTCGTGTGTAGGTGTACAGCAAGGCAATTGTTGGCCTAGGTCATGTGGGCTGTACACATTTGTAAGGTTTCTTTTTCTAATCACGTAGGCAAAATAGCCCAGATGAAACAAAGCAGCAAAAATGCTATTTACAGTCAAGGTATTTTTAACAGTTAACAGTCTTCTAATACCCAAGTCAGCCATAAAGAGATGCTGTTTTGAGCACTGATATCCTAGGCTGCGAATAAACATAGTCTAAAACCTGCAAAGGTTTAAAAAGAAAAAGGAAAGAAAAAAGGGAGACCTAATGATTCAAATAATGACTATTATATTTATGAGTTCATCAGTTTCCTACAGATTTTGAGCTTTTTAGCTATTTGTTTTGATTGTACAAAATTTTTATTTGTGATCTCTAGCCTAGAATAGTACTTTAAAAATACATTAGAGTTTGCTTATTTTGTCCCAGTTTCAACTTTTTTTTCTTTCTTGTGTTCTGGCTTTAGAGGAGTTCTCGCAGAAGTGCTATATTCATGTTGTCTGAGTGCAAAAGAAGTTCCTTCTTAAGCTTTTATTTGATTTTCTGAAAACAACAGTCCTTCCAGTCATTTCAATTCTTCTTGTTCTCACTTGCCCCTGAAGTCTATAGAGACATTAATAGTTATTTTAGCACTGCAAATGGAAAACATGTCAAGTTTTTAATAGATAAGGCCCTTACAAATACCTTAGGTGTCAGAGGTGCCTATAAAATCTGAGGACATGTCTGAAACACATTAGAACTCTTATGAATTATGCATTAGACCTGCCTCTAAAAGAGGAACTTTCCAAGACAGCTCTATTCAGTGCAATCTGTTTATTTCCTGCTGACAGCTGTCCATCAGGCAAGAAATCTGAGTGAGATGTACACAGATGGGCACAGCATCTTCAGGAGTACATGGGAGTCTTTGTAGCCACCTGACTTTAGCAGCCATCACTCCCACAAAGACCTCATAAATTTCAGGCTGTCCTGGATGCTAAATGTCTAATAACCTGTGGGCCTCTTGATCACTGAGAGCTGCTCCTTCTCCTTGCAGCTGGGAACAGCAGCTGAAGGACAGGCTGTGCTGGAAAGCAGAAAGTTGAAGCCGCTGTCTCTGAAAATGCATTTGGAGAGGAATGGTGTGCTTCAAGGTTAAAGCTTTCCCCCTTGGTTAAAAGGGAGCTTTCATTCAAAGGGCCTTCAGGAGATTTGGAATTACCTTTTATAGTGCTTAGGTAAATGTTACAACACAAATCATAAATCACGTAGGCATAAAATTTATGAGTCTTCATGATGAATATAATTAAATATATTGAAATTGCCAGGAAAAGCACAATGCCCAGAGCTGCTCTGCTGGTTTTTGTTAAAGATAAAGTGACCTACTTCCTTATCTCATTCATTTTGTCTCACAGTTCCACGCCAGCCTGGAGTGAGCAATAATCTGTTTGAGATACTTGAAATTGAAAGAGGGATTACAGCTGATGAATTTGAAGCAAATGATGACCCAGGTAAAGACATGACTACTATTTAGGACTTAGGGTTTATGATTTTTTGAGATTTTTTAGGGGTTTATAAATTTTTCAGGGCTACTGCCCCTCTTTTAAACTATGCTTTATAAAATCATATAAAACCTACCCGTTGCCTGTGAGAACCTTTATACTTTTATTTCCTAAAAAATTTAGCACAAAAATAGTGTGCACTGTAAATAATACAAGGGTCCTTTTTATTGTTTTAGTATTTTTTCAGATTATTTTCCTAGGGCTCCTTCTCCTACGTTTAGTTTTATTACTTGCTAGTGTCAGCCCCATGGGAAATGGAAAACAAGAACAATCTGAATCACTTCACTGTTTTTTGTGACCACCTCCTCTGTTCTGCCAGGTGTGCTGGTGCACAGCTGTAATTTTGATAGTGGACTGTGTGGATGGATCAAGGACAAAGACGATGACTTGCACTGGGAGCCAGTGAGAGATGCATCAGGTAGGTGATCTGTGTACAATCACATCCTGCAGCTGCAGAACCACACAGGCTTGAGGTTGACCTCAGTTCCTGCTTAAGGACAAATTACACAGCTTCTGTTCCCTTTAGCTCTGGGGATATATTTCATACTCACACCTCTTCTGTGTATAAAAAGCAAATTTGAGGATTCCCAACATGAAAGAGCAATTAACACTTTCATCATAGCTGACGTCTTTAGAATAGGAATGTCTCTGAAGGAGTAGTAAATGTAGTCAGCAAAAGTTTAAAAGGGTCTTTTAAGTGTCTTAAAAGAATCTGAAAAAACAAAAATGTGGACTAGAGAAAAACTTTTATTTATGGTGAAACAAAGCTTATTTTTCGAACTACCATGTAAACATAATTATTTCCCTATCACTAGCAAAATTATAGAAAGTACTGGAAATAGTCTTTGTTTAGCTGCCAGATCTAATGTTCTAGTTTAACCTCTCAGATTGCTATAGGTAGGAGTAGAATTCAATAAAATCAATCTGTATATAGGAAAAATGTTAAGTAACTGGAAGGCAAACAAGTTAAATATTCAAACATAGAGGCTTCTGAAAATGGGATTGTTTGGGATGGTAAAAAGTGACATTACACCAAACACTAGAGGGGAGTGTGCAGAGCAGCCCTTCCCTCTCGCCCACCTCTGCTGTCCCTGGAAGTGGGATGCGTTTTGTCCCCTGTGCATTTTGGTGTGGCACTGAGAGGTTGCTGTCCTTGCCTGCCTTCCCTTCCCCCAGCAGTGCCGGGGATTAGACACACATCCCTGGCTCCCCGTAATGATGGGATTACTTCATCCCCAAGGAGCAGCCTTTGAAGTGCACAAAGCTGACATTATGTAGGGGCTGGCAGCCTGCGGAAGGAAGTGCGCTCTCGGGCGGGACAGGGGTGCAGGTTAAGATGAGGCAGGGCGAGGTCACCGAGAGCCATTTTCCTCATGCAGCACCCTGTCACAGCTGTCTGGCCTCGCTGCCACCTCTGGGACAGTCATTTGCCACCGCAGCAGGTGAGCTGGCACCTTTTCCAGGCTGCTTGGCTGGCTCAGTGGAAGTGCTGGCTTCACTGGCCGGGCAGGGCTCTCCCCACACAGGCTGCTCTGGTACTTCAGGAGCTCTTTGTGACACTTGAAAAGCCTCAGGAATGACTGGGAGAGCAGGGCTCCTTCCCCCTGCAGATGAGAAAACAGGCAGCTGTCTCCTGCTTGCAGAGTGGTGCCTAAAGAAAGAAAATATTACACACAATTCATACGTTTTTTGAAACAGCAGATGTAAAAATCCATTATTTCTAAGTCACTCAAAGCATATTCATTATCTGTACTCAAAAATTGTTGTTAATACATATTAAGTTCCCGAACTATGATTTTTAACTGGCTCTTTTTTGTCAGACTTTTCCCCTGCATTGTTTCCCAGTAGTCAGGGACAAGCTCAGCTTTTTATTTCCTGTGTGTGTTCTGCTGCTGTTGACATAACCTGTTAAAACTAGTCCCTTGAAGTCACCCACCCACTCCCTCCTCTTGGGAATACCTTGTTGCAAGGATTTATTTTCACAGCTTGTTCCTGACTGTTTGCTTTCACCTTGCAAAGTTTGCTATTTATTGGTTTATCAGAATCTGCATTTTGAAAGGTGCTGTGCTGAAGCATTATAAGCTTATCTTGCATGCAGAAAATGCTGATTTGAGGGGACTTTTTCCTGCAGGGGCTTGCCTACAGATATGTTTGCTTTGTGCTTACCTAAATCTGTTTCCTATTGATTGGATTCAGACACAATAACCATCTGAAAACGATGCACTTATTAAGTCAGTACTTTCATAGTGGTATAATTGTATCTTTAGCAAACAGGTACAGTTAGACTTTTTTGTGCTTAATTTAGCAATTAGTGACTGCTAATTGCAAAAGCAATGCATTGAAAGAAAAAAAAAAGAAAACTCCCTGAGAAAATATCCACCAAAAGGCTTGAACAGATCCTTGGGCAGATGGATCCCCCTTCTTGGCTAAATGCTGATCTAGGGGCCCAGACAGCAGCCTAATACTTGGCTTTGTTAAATCTCACTGAGAGCAAAGAACTTACAAACCTATGTAGAAATAGTGAATTGGAGACAAGGTTGGCTTTCCTTTCAAGTGTGTGACAAGCCCTGGTACATTGTCATTAAATCTTAGCAGCTTTTGAGGGAAATCATTGTGACTTTCAAAGAGAAGATTTCAAAAAATAGTGCTCTGTTGAGTAGTAGCAGGGAGACAATTAAAAATATTTTTCTATCTTATTTAACTATTTAACATTGTGTATGTAAACAATATTACAAACCCCCAATATTTCTATATGTTTGGATTTAACTAAGGAGACTAAAAATGCCATCTTTCTTAATGAATTTAGGGTAAAGGTGGCATTTTAAATTTTAAAAAAGCCCCTAAAATCTGATCCTGTAAAGAAAAAATATTCTTGGATTCAGTGTTAAATAAGTTTTGTTGATTTTTTTTTTGAACCTTTTTCCATGTGCTCATTTCAGATTTTAAAGGTTTCACCCACCTTGCAAAAGTTTTGATGAAAAGTACAAACAACGCATACAGGTCTGGGTTTTCTCCAAGATCTGAAATTTCATTTAGTGTAGCTCTTAATGTCAGTGTGAAAGGTGCTTTTTTTCTCTTTAGGTTTAATGGATGTTGGCATACTTGACATCCTCAGCTTCTCATTCTGTTTTCTGGAAGGCACCTGTACTTCATACATGATAAGAGATAATAATAGGGCTTTGAATTGAGTATGTATGTTCACTGCTGACTTTCAACTGTTAGGCTTCAGGGTTAACAGCCATGTGGAAATCATTGCTGCTTCTTGCTTTCGCTGTCTAATCCAGATTAAGAGTTTAAATTATGGTTAAATAAAAGAGGCTGTCGGGGTTGCAAATGGATATGCTTTGCGACTTAACCTGTTAATACAGTTCCCAAACAAAAGGAAAGGGACAGAACCATAGTTCAGTTATGTGATAGCATTTATTCTGGACTTCTCCCTTATCTGTCCAACAGCAAAACATTGCAGCTTGAAAGGTGCCTAAATTTCCACAGTAGCTTTAACATCGCTGTGGGTTTAAAATCATGCAGTCACCCAGGGGTTGTCAGAAATGACAAAATACACGAGGTTTTAGTTTTTGAGAGAGGTATCATTTGCTTTGGCAAAAAGAAATTAGGTGGGCAACACCTAACCTGGTGCTAATGTATAGAGAAGAGCAGCACTTTAAGTCTTACCCTGTAGGAGGCAGATGCACCAGTTTTGGTATATGCGCCTTATTTAACACTCACTGGACTTTGTGGACCCCTTAATTATTATTTTTTTAATCACTCTTGTGCATTTGGTCTTGCAGCCTAGTAGCATTTAAAAAAAAAAGAAAACAAAAAAACCCTGACTAACTGTTTTTTCCACTGCAGGGGGACAGTACCTTACCATCTCTGATCCCAAAGGCAAAGAAGGAAGAGTAGCACACCTTATCCTGCCGTTGGGTCACCTGGCTCGGGCTGGAGACTTGTGCCTGTCCTTTAGGCATAAGGTGCCTGGGCTGCATTCTGGTGCCCTCCAAGTCTTTGTGAGGAAAAATGGTGCTCATGGCCCAGCTGTCTGGGGCAGAAATGGTGGCCACGGCTGGAGACAGACACACATAACTTTACGAGGACTGGACATCAAGAGTGTGAGTACTGATGCTTGTGTTGATTTTTGGGTTTTTGTGTCAAAAGCTGATGACACTTAAATGGTTCAGCACTGCAGTGTTTGTCTTCTGGGCTCAGTTGCAGTCTGTTTTACTACTTTGGTCTTTGCCAATGGAACCACAATACAGACAAGAGTCATGTGGTTTTTTAAATTAGTTTTACACAAAAAAAAAAGAAAAAAAAAATCCCAGCTACAGCAATATACTCAGGCTGCTGTGTCATTTCCTAAGATACCTGGTACTTTTAAGGGAATCACCACATAGGAAAGAACAGCCTTGTGGACAGAGGCATATTCTATAGAGATTTCAAAAAAAGCCTGTATCGAGAGTCCTCATGAATAATGCATGAATAATACCAATAGTGCCATGAAATAGGAAGAATCATGCCTTGTGGATTAGGAACTGGCTCAGCCAGGCCAAAGATTCTGAAAATAAGTAATTTTTGGTAAAGCAGGGAGATTACATGTGGTTTTATGCCCTTTAGCATGCCTGCAGCTGATCAGGCCAAGGGTGAATGATGACGTAACAATGCCCATAACATAAAATGGTTTAGTGCAATCCAAAGAAGCTGCCTGAAGTGCCATGGAGAATCTTTTAATACCTGGAAACCTTAGTGTGTGATTAACTGGTATCAAAAGCTCAGTGTTACTCTCCAGCCTCTGAAGGTAGTTTCTGTTTCAGATCTGAAGAAGTGGATTGGGTACTTCAGGGCTTGTTTTACTCTGACTTAAATATCAGGTGCTCTGAATAGCTTACACATCATAATGGTCATGATGGGAGCAGGCTACAAGACAGTATCTTGTAAATGAACATTAAGGCTGTAATTACTGCAGATAATTTTCTGGAAACTTTACCTCAGCAACAGTAGCAAAGACACCTGACTTTGTTACATGAATGTCAGACTGAGAACATGGACTGAGAAGGTGAACAATATATTTGCTATATTCTTACCTTTATTTCCCCTAAATTTATCATTTCTGGTGTTGCCTTTCCCTGGTCTTAAAATTAAAACCAAAACACAGTTTATGGGGAAAAGGGGTTTTTACCTTGATATTTATTTCAGGATCCTTGGGTACAGCACTTGGTCCAGCTGGAATGCCCTGAAAATGCATGCACCCCGTCACACTGAAATACACACAACTATAGGCCTTGCAAAACTAACATATTTATCAAAGATTCCCCAATGAGAGGCTCGAGTGAACCCCCTCTTCTGAGGAACCTTCCCTCTGGATGGGCCTATCTTAGTTTACAGAAATATGTTTTGGAGAGGACCTTGGTGTCTGGGGCTTCCAGACTCTTTGGTCTCCTGGTTTAACAGTGCCGTGGGTCTCAGCTCAGTTATCAGACTTGGAAAGTTACAAGTATGTAGGCTAAAAGCACTAAGAATACATAAAACTATATAAAAGGATATATATGAGGGGTATAAAAGAAAAAGCAAAAAATCATTCCAGCATCATTGGCAGTCCTGGTACTGTCTCAGTACGTGTGAATCACTAATGTCTTGCCTGGCAGACAAGGCCACTACATGGCCAGCGGTTCCCAGCACTGTCCCCTGCCTCTCCTGACCCCCTGGCAGTGGCTATCAGCATGACCTGCCATCCATCGGACCACAGACGGGAGCTGCCTCATGGCACACTCGAGTTTGAGATCTTTTCCAACCAGCATGGGCAGTCAGGGCTGCTGACCTGAACCACTGTGACACTTACCCAAAGATCAGGGAGTGAGGGAAAGCTCTTAAGCAGGGAAGACCTCTGCCAAAGAGAAATCAGGAAGAAATGTGGAAGTTTTATTTTCTAGCTAATTACAACCCAGAGGCAACTAAATGGTAGTGATTTTGGAAGGGCCTACTGGAAGCCTGAGGCAAATTTGAATGAAGACCAGAATCCTTCATCACACTTTCTAATGAATTCTCTCCGTGTGATTTTTTTTTTCAAATTTGTTCTTACCAGGTTATTTTCAGAGGCGAGAAAGGGAAAGGAAGAACTGGGGATATTGGACTAGATGATGTGGTCTTGAGGAGAGGACGCTGCTCTGAAGAGCATTAGCCAAGACCATGGACCAGCAATCATCTCCTCTTGCTCTTCTCATGCAATTCCTACCAAACTTTGAAACAGAGCTGCATGGAAAAGAAGAAAAAAGTGGGAGAGCAACAACTTCTTAGTGGCCTGCTATGTGCAATCTCATGGAAATTTCACTTAAATACATGGAGAATACCCAGGATTGAGGAAATCCAATCTCAGGCTCTGGTTCTTTCTGTTAATCCTTACCTCTAAATCATATTTTGTACGTAACAACTTTGTCCCCTGTTAGGTCTGGTGAGTACTCACAGAAAGAGCACTTGTGAAAAAGGGAGAATTTGTTACAAATGGTGTCAAAAGAAAACTCCATCTTAAAGTTTCATTGTTAGCTGACAGTCATTATCTTCCAGCAGTGCTACTCTTTCATTGGTTAATTTGTGGGAGTCACATTGGATTAGTGAAAGCCTGGACCTGAACTTTTACTGCCACTGACCTTTGAAGAAAGGTTTGTCATATCTGAAATAGCATTTATTTTGCTGTTGCATCTGTATTAACCAAAACCAGTCATAGAGAGTAGGCATTGCATCCTGTAATATTGCTACTGCTGTGTTTTGTGTATATGTGTATGGTTAACATATTTATGTTTTTAGTATTTACAGACTGTAGTTGCAGGGTAATTGGCAGCTGTACTTTCTTTTTGTATGAGACAGGAGTTCAGCATCTTCTTCCATACTGCTGGTCAGGCCAAGTTACCTGAGTCAGTTAATGGTGCTCACTGAAAAATGCTGGTACAGTTTTTCGTGTGGTAGGGTCCTGAAGGCGAAAGGCCAAACACTTCCCTGATGTAAACTGGCATCCAGAAATGCTGTACAAGTTCGCATCGAGCTCACAAGCAAGCCCCAAAGGGCTCTCAATCCTGCAAGAAGCTCCTGGTTCAGCTGGAGTCAGGAAAAGATGAACTTGGATCTTGTAAGGTTGAGCCTTTTGACTGCCAGGAATGATCCCTTCCCCCAGGTGGCACAAGTCTGTGCATAAGGAAAAAGGGCAGCTGCATTAACAGTGTACAAACAATTCCGACTGAGAAATGCCTTGAGTGATCTCTGTCAAATGTCCATACTCCACCCAACCTTCTGTAAATAATAAACATTTTATTCTTTAGAACTAGAACTTAGTTCCCACTAGCTCTAGTGGGAACTAAGTATGTATCAAAACTTTGGACTAATTTTATAGTTATGTATCATGCACGTGCTGTGCAGTTTCCCAGGGAATTCTTCTGTTTGGTGTGGAATTTTTTAAGTGGACATCATCATCATCACTGCTCACAATTTAAAATTGATAAAGTAACTGTAACTTGTAAGAAAATGACAAAAGATTGGTAAAGTGTTGTTAGTGGTGCGGATTATACATCAAAATCCACGTATAGAAGAAATAGATCTCAGTTCTTTTGAATACTTGATTACAGTGTAAAATAAATGTCAACTGCATAGCATGTTCAGTCTTGTACAAAGTTCACAGACACAGAATTGCAAGACCATTAGAGGTTATATTCCAAATCCCCATTTCTGACAAAGTACCAGTCTGAGAATACTCTTCCCATTTGTGCCCTAGGACAAAACACTGTGCAGAGCAGAAGTGTATGTGACCAAACAGAGAGTCTCCTGCAAAACTATAGCAGCAAACATTTTGAAAAGAAATGCATTTGTAAACATTAAATTTTGAACTGTTTTGCTTCAAATACGATTATGATCTTTTTTCTCTTATGTTACTTCGTGATATGTTAGAAATATCTGTGAATAGTTGAAATACCTTGTCCTTATTTTAAAGTAATCAGTAAAGGAGACTGTTACTTGCTACTAATTGGGAATCTTGTTTTTGTTTCTAGATTGAAAGTCTCATTTTCATTGCAGTGAAATGAAACAAAAGATGGCAATTCCACCAAAGTGAAATGGCTCTTATTACCAGATTTAAAAATCAAAATATGAAAAGAGCACTTTTATTCAGCAGGAAGAATGACAATTTTCAAGCTAACTTTAAGAGAAGTCTCACCAGTAATTTAAGAGCTTCTGGAATATAAAATGTCCATTTTACAAGAAGGAGCAGCTACCATAGTTCCTCACTCTGCTCAATCTGTACAAACTGCTGTTAGATGCCAAAGAATATAAGAGTAACACATTTTAGTCTTTTTTATCATATTACTACAGCTTTCTGAGCTTAAGGTTCCCATGTCACTAAGTCACTAGTGAGTGCCTTTAATGAAACCCATTCATTCTGGAGAAGATTGTCCCTTGGTTGCCTTCAATAAATGTTCTGAGACTTGGAGGTCAAAACATTGGTTTTACTGTAGTTGGAGACCTCAATAACCACCCTAATAAGACTCAGTCATGAGAAGACAACCCTGAACAGAACATTTATGACAGCAGCTTCCATCATCCTGCTGTGTCCTGCTGGAGAAAAGCTGCCACAGCAGCAGCTCCCTCCAACCCTTGGTCCAGGGGTCTCTGTATACATCCCAATAGAAGTTATTTCTTCTTGCAAATGTGACACAGTAGCTATCAGAAAGATAGCTTGATCCCAAGTCTCTTGATTTTAGCAATGCATTGTGACACTCACCTTGAAACCTCTGCACTCTGCCTTTAAAAATTTGCCACAAGAAACTATAGCTGTCTTTAAAATTGTAATTGTGAATGTTACACATACAGGGTTATTAATTAGCAAGTAAGGTCCAGTTAAATGCCATGCAAATTTTTGTTCATGTAGATCTATCGCTCAAACACCAAATTATTGAAGATTTCCTGGTGATTAAAACACTTTCTTACCTGCTGTTTTATGCTGATATCCTGTAGTCACACAGCATTTTATGACTTCAGATTTTCCACATCAGTTAAAAACAAAAAAAAGAAGTTGAGTGCTGCCTTGGTGTAAACTTGCAATTTTAGAAAGAAATGCCAAACATTTAGTGGTAAGTCTCAGTAATAATTTCAAAGATCATTGCATTAACTTTCAAAGTTTGAGGAAATACCTTTCTCAGACCCCACACCTACTGCATCAAACAGCCCTAGTGATAGATGAGGAAATGCATTTGGAATTCTGTAGGGCTCCGTTTGTTTAAAATGCCAACAGACTGAAGACCATCAGGGACCACAAATACAAGTTTTCAACAGTACAGACCGAAGCACCTCTAGATTCCAGAAACCAGCTCCATGTAAGTTTTCAGGCTTGTAAGTCCAAAATGAATCAAACCACGTTCTAGTGGCTTTGCTCTTACCAATAAATTTTATTTATCTTTATTCTTAAAGTTGTAAAAACAGCCTGGGTAACTACTGAAATCAGGATAGTTAGACCAGGATTGATCCAGTTCACATCACTGGATGTGACTGCTCAGTGTGATGCCTTAAATGGCTACCTAAAAACAGAGAGCAGACAGGAATAAGGGAATAAAGGTAGGTACTTATTTATAATTTGGACCAATCACATCAGGTTGCCTTTTTTCTCCTAAGAAATCTTTAATTTAATGGCAGAGAGCCAGATGGGACATAATGATTGCACATGCTTGATATATGTCAAAAGCATAGATTTATTCCTCAGTTTTTTAATAACGTGTCAAACAGCAGAGCAAGTTAGGCCTGAATTTTCTGGATAAAACCAGAAACAATTCCTGGCTCTCCATCACTATTTTTCCTCAGTTTGCTTAAGAGATGTTAAGAATCAACCAATCTTCTTCTTGACTCTTAAGAAATATGTAAGCTCACTCTGTACATATGGTCAAATTCTTGCCACTCTTTTTCCTGCAATCCGACTATTAAAGATCTCCCCAAGCCTCCACTTCCATCAAGTCACTCTTCTTCAGGTGTCTCAAAAACCACATGTGAAAGAGCCATCTCTACAGCACCTGTGTGTGCCAGGGAACATTGTGTACGATGGCATATACTCTGTGTGTGCACACATGATCATTGTGCACAACTGGCTGAGGCCTGTACCCAGGGTTTGAGCAAGGAAGCCAAGATCCATCTGGCACACAGGATAAGGATGCTCCTCTCTGTGGCACAGCCAAATCCTGCTTTCCTCTGACCACGAGTTACTACAGCACTATTCTGGTAATTTTTTTAACTTAATACTTTGACTTTTTACCTTCTCTTCAGGCCAGGAATAGTCCTCTGTCACACTTTTCTCCCAAATGATGCCTTAGGTTTTAACTTTTATATTTTTCAAATCCCGTACTGCTAGTGTAACTGTGAAGTTTTGTGTGGTCTGTTAACTACTGTTTTCTCATGCTGATTAGACATAACAAACCTGTCTAGGTTTGCTCTTCAAGGACACCAGGCTCCAAAACATGTAAACTAAAGCCTAGAAGGGGGGTAAAAACTTGGGGTAATGACATCATTCAATGAGGTTATAATTGGAGAATGAACCCTGGGATACAAATGGACCAAAGTTATAAGAGTGTGAAGAACCCGTGACAGAGCATCCATCTTGGGTGGAGCCTTTTGACTGCCCAGGGTGTACCTTTGAAGGCCCTTCAAATAAATAGCTACTTTTATTCCCTTATCTTTGTCTAGCCTCTCTGTTTAAGATGGCCACCTCAAGGCATCACAGGTTTTAACTTCTCATGCGTTTCAGCAGCCCATGTTCTCGTTTCAGACTCTTACCCTGAATACTCCTGATATGTTCGTTTTGAGTTTGGCAAACACCTGGAAAGACAGTGTGTACTCAGAGAATGATTTCACTGCATTTGTATACAACACCAGTGCTAAAATTTGAGGAATTCAGGAAGACACCATCATTGTTCTGATACCACTGTTCCCCAGCAGAAACAGGGGACCACATCACCTGTACCCTTGCCTTTTGCCCTGCCCCCATTTTAGATCAAAAACTTGAAGAAATAGAAGATTTTTCCCCCTATTGGAACAGTGCAAGACAGAATTCCCTAACATGTGAAGCAGGATTACTGTGGCATGTATACACAGTTCAGTAGCAGTGTCTTTGAACTGCAAAGAACAGAAAAAAGAAGCCTTCCAATGAAAATTGACTCTGATTCTCACGCCCCCGGGTTCAAGCCTAGCACAAAAATAAGAGCTCCTCCTTTGGGAGCTCTTGCAATTGTGCCACATCAGCTGGTGATGACACCACCAGAGTCCTCAGCAAAGACCATCCTGACATCCAGCACAGTGTGAGTAGAGAACTAAACCCAAGTACTGACCAGTGCCAGTTATGTTTTAAATTAGGAAAATAACTAAGGCAAGAAATTTGATTAACAGGATTCAGAGGGGTGTCCAAGACATACACTTTGACACCCACCCCTCTGGAGTTCTGAGTTGGTTCAAAGAATGTTGTCATCTCACCTCAGTTTCCTGGATCAGTTGGAGGACCAAAGTTGGAGCTCTTCAAAGTTTCCCTGTCCCAATGCCAAGTGTTCGCTCTCAAATGTGCATGATTCTTGGTAATAGTCTAGGGGATTCCTTTGGCCATTTGTACCTTGGAGTGAACACACAGGGTCTGAAGCCACTGGAACTGCTCACTAACAATAAAGTCCACAACTCTATGGTGCACATCAATTTGCATAGGAGCCAGGAACCCTTACTGTATAGTTAAAAGGGTCATTAAACTGTGAGCAATTCAGTCACTCTCCTTTCATATGCCACTGGTTCTATCCTGAGTTTAAAGATACTATGTTTGGGTGAACTCTATGACTGAAGGTTGCCTCTTAGAACTGAGTGATGTTTAATTACTCACAAGGTACGTCAGGCAGTTTTTTGGGGTGTTAGGAGACCTCAGCATTCTGGCAGCTCATCTCTGTATTAGCAAACAGCCCTGGCACACTCACTACGAAATTCACTGTGAACTGCTCTGCCAGCTTTTATTGGAGTAATTTGCTTGCCAAATAAAGATATGTGACTGGGGCTTGAAAGAAATATTACATGAATACGAAAAACAGGCAGAGAAAGTACCTGGTACATCAAGGAATGCCTTCATCACCATATGGCCTTTGATCAGATTACACTGGCAGTTGGAGAGCTAGACAGGAATTTTAAGGATTCATCTACAGCTTGGCCACAGAGCTCCAGCCCCAGCCTCTCACACAAGTTCTTCAGAACTCTGTTCTTCATCTTTTATTCAGCCATCCCCTCCCAGGGTATCACTTAGTCCAAGGAGTGTGCTTGGCATTGCAGAAAACACAAATGATGACTACTCCTTTCTGTGGCTGACTGTGCCCAGGTGGTCCCTAATGTGTGGAACTCTCTTCGTGTTTCTCCCAGATTTTGCCAGAGTTATCAGCTGGGCTACTAAAAAGATATTGGGCAAATTCAAACATTCATGTGCCCTAATGAAGGGAAGAAGCTTTTCCTTCCCTGACATGAAAATCTGCTTCCTCCCTAAGGAGAGACCCTCACCAGAGGAGACCCATTCCATACCACCCTCTGCACTTGCTGCTCCGACTGAAATCCTGTGTACTGCAACTGGGTCCGAGCCTGCAGGTAACAAACCACACCAACCCCCAAGCAGGGCAATATCCAGAGCGTGCAGCAGACAGATGGCAACTATGACACTTCAAGCAGCTGCTATGCATGAAACTACAGGAGGCAAAAATCAGGAATGCAAAGAAATCCTGCAACTGCACTCAGCAGTACATGACTGCAAAACTGGACTCCATTTCTGGCCTGAACTGACAACGACTTGTGAGTTTTCCAACAGCCAGTCTGCCTGGAACAGCCCAGGAATACAGCATCTCCAAACCACATGAGGCTGCCAACAGCAGCTACAAGATAATCCTGCAGCATGCAAAATATTAGGTGAGGGGGATTTTCAAACTTTGCTGTTAAAAACATTGTTGGAATGATGGCTCCATCCTGACACTCAATACAGACAACCCCTGCTTCATGTTTCAGTGGCAGCTGCTTCCTTTGGGGAAGAGACACATCTTGCACTCATAAGGGAACTGCACAGAGCTGCAGCAGAACAGGCACAAGCTGCTCCAATGCCCTCAAGACTTGCCTACCAGCCTTTCAGCTGAGGGGTCAGGCTGTTTGTGAGCTCTCTGAACACATTCAAGGGACGAGTAGAAATTTTCTCTGCACCTCTCCTCACCCCTATTCATACTGCTCTAAGAAAGGTGAGTGAACTCACCAACGTGGCAGATAAGAGAGGTGGGCAAATGCTTATATTGTGCACCCAGAGTAGGTAAGTGGCATTCACCTGAACTCACAAATTCTCCTGCCACACACTGTCCTCTTGACACAAGCTGCAGAGACTCAGGTAAACCAGCCTAACCTGCAACAGCAGCTGGTTCAAAGCAGTGACATAATTAAAAGCTTCTGTTATCCAGCATTATCAAAGGGGAGAAAGTTTATTCCAGAAGCCTGGACATTTTTCACTGGGCCCTTTTCCACCACCACAGTCAGGTGAGACACTGTGGACCCTGCTGCCACAGGCTTCTGTGGTACCAGATTGGTCCCGTCGCTCATACTATACAAAATGCTGTGCTTCAGATTAAAATGCTGCTCAAAGAGATGCATCTGACATTGTCTCCTGAAAGAACTGCTGGTCAGGGCATCTCGAAGCTAAGAAACCCAAGAAATGTTATGAAAGAACTTGAGTGGTCGTGAGACAAGAAACTGCATCAGACACTGATGAATTCACCTTGCTCCCTGAGCTATTTGTATGTGATTTATCTCAGTTTCTAGTTAACTTTTAACAGTTCCCTGTCCCTTGCCAAGCATTTGGCAAACACTGCATGTGCTGCAGAAACAAACATCCAAGCAGCAGTTCAAAGCGGAGGCCGTAAATTGAGTTTTTACTCAAAGCAAGGAGTATTGTTTAAAATCCTATTTCTCCTGTATCCGAAAATTAACAAACTCTTTTGTTAATCAACACAAAGAACAGAAATGCAATATCCCTCCCTTCTCTATCACATTCTACTGTGCACCACAGCTGTTTTCCTTCCTACCTAGGTACAGCAGGTCATTCCTATCTTGTGTGCAGACCCCTCCAAGGGCTCCAGAGTATTCTGGAGTAATTCTTCAATTAAACAAAGTGACCAACATTTGAAGTCTTTTAGGCAGTGTGTTTGCACCAACAAACCAGGGCAGCACGAGGACAAGGCAAAGGGAGAGCTCTTGCAGCCTCACATTTCACGACACTGCTACTTTGCTGCAGAGCCTCCAGTGTAGCCCACAGTGACATCAATCTGCCAAAAGCTCTCCAACAGAGCTGCCAGCAATTGTATAAACACCACACTTGAAATATTGGAATTCTCACCTGTAAAACACAAGCCCTCAAGCTGCCTCCTCAGTTCCAGTCTTTAGAACCCTTTGGGCTGGTGGAGAGGTTGTGCTGCTTGCTACCAGCCCCAGCTGAGGGCTCTGACTCCTGGCAGGACCCAATCCTGCCACTACTGCCCTGGCTTCAATGAGGGCTGGAGCCCCCAAGTGTGAACAGAGTCAAACCAAGTCTCTACAAACCAAACTGGAAGAATCTCCATTTGCCTCTGAGCGTTCCTAGTTGGGCAGTCCATGAAGCACAACCACCTGAATTCACACAGCCCAGCAGGCTGGCCCTACCCACACCACAGCACCAGGACAGCCCCAGGAGCTGGGATGCTGAGGGTACACTGGACTGACAGCAGGTGAGTGGGCACTGGTGTTGCTCCTAAGCACAACCAGGTCTTTGAGAAAGCAGCAAGCAGCCAGGGCTGCCAGCTCAGAACTGGAGTGTGTCTTTATCTTGCCTATAGTGAGTGTGTGTGTATGTGTGCTTTGGAGTTGTACCTCACCACAGCACACCACGTGGGGGTACAGCTTCCCACCTTCTCCATCTCTCACCCCCCATCCTTTTCCTCTTCCTTCTCACAAAGCTTTCAGAGTTCCTCCAAATGCATTTTGCCCCCAGTTTGTTCCAAGACCCCAACTTCTTCCTCTCCATCTCTGTGCTCTCTGCTGCTGTGGTCTCGAGCTTTTGATGGAAAACAGGCTACCAAAGCCTTTCTCCTCAGCTGCGTACTTCTAAGTTTAGGCCTCCCCATCTACCAGGAACATTCAAGTTAGGTATCAAGCACTGCACCTGGCAGCGTTTTCCAGATCCTGCCCAAACAATAATAAAGTTTCTTTGCCTCAGGACTTGCTGAACCCAAACACTGTTTTCTCTGGCACGAGAGCCCAATTTACTCCTTGAGATAAATATTAAGCAAACAGGAATTTTTTTACTTTAGGAACTATGAAGCTAGAACATTTTCCTGCAGCCACAGTCACACCCCTTGTGCCTGTAACACTGAGCTATTTTTAAAAATTCATTCCTGTGGTATTTTCCTAATAGCCATAAAGCAGCAGGGCATTCTCTATAACACACTTTGCTATTATTACTCCTTCTATGCCTTCTGACTATGACCTTCCAAATTCAGATAGATTAGCCAGCTGTCAAAAGAAAAAAAAAAATCTCTTTGTAGCCTTTCCTCTATTGCTTGTTTTCCCCAGGCAGCAGCTCAGATCTGGCAGGAATCCAACTTAGTTCTTGCCCTGAGACTATCATATTTTGGAAAAGTCCCTGTCCTGAATGTTGCAACTCGGGGCTTCTGCATACTAAAAAAAGAAAATAAAAACTTGTATGTTCTGCCAGTGTTTCAACAAACAAAAACTGTGAACCAAGCCCAAGTGGAGAACTGTTGCCAATCCATGTAATAACACTCTCAATACCTTAAAAAAATAAGATTAGTATTTTAAATTGGCCAAGGGGCACCAACGTCAGCCATTTAACAATCATTTCAGCAATCATACTGTTTCCTTTATCCAGGACATGACAGGTAAAATGAGTTTGTGACCTTCCTAGCAATTTTTTAAAAAGCACAGAGTCCATAGCAAATGATGATACAAACTTATATCAGCGTGAGGACCTCTTGTTAAAATAGCAGGCAGAGACACAGAGCACTTAGCTGTTCTCTCTACTCTGTATTTGTTCTCTGGTATAAAATGCAGAACATTTTTTCTAAGTCTATGTAAATATAAACAAAGATTAAAATTAGGACAAACATCTCCTTCTCCTGATTTCATCATCAGAACCCTCAGTTAAACTCCTCAGTAAGCATCTATTTTCTATTCATACCCACAATTTATTTCTGCTTGCCCATGGTCCGTGCTGGGGGAGAGCACTCCCAAGCAATCAACCTTTCACTCCCAGCTCTTGACCTCATTTATTTTTTTCCATCCTTTCACATGTTCCAGCCTTCTGGCCATCTCCTAATAGTGAAATCAGCTTTTTGCTGCCTGAGGCAAGAGAAAATGCAGTGGCAACATATTCTTATGAAGAAGGGATTGCCTCTTGCCCTGTTCTCTACCTGCCAGAGCAGGTCTGCAGTCACATGCCACCCTTGCCCCACCAGCCTGCTCCGTTGCTGCTGCCCTCAGCAATGTTTGTGAGGCCACAAGATGTGGCAAACTCTGGAGCCACCCCTCATGGCTCTGGTTTGCACCTCAGCACACTTCCCCTGCTATTGCCAACACACCCTGACACAAAAGCCTTTTTCAAGTCAAAACCCAGTTTACTGACACTCAACGAGTCCAGCAACTGCTAATGGCAGATTTTGAAATGCAAAAATTTTCCCCAGCATGTTAACTCTCTTTTCCCTCTGCTCAGTGTGTCCACCTCTGTCCTAGGGAGGCAAGGAACACGAGATACTGTGAGATACTTGCAGGTCAGGGCTCCAGCCATCAGTAGAGCCCACCCGTGTCACCTCCCTCCTGGAGCTCACACTGCAGAGACAGCTCAACTAAGCTGAGTGCTACTGCCCTGCTAGGAAAGTACAGTCTCCTCAATCCAGCTGACAGCACATTGGTACTAAAGTTTTAGTTCAAATTGTGCTGGTCTTTGTCATCTGATATTCTAGCCCATGAATTCCAGCATCAGTTATTTAGTCATAAATTATATGAAATTCTCATGTATGTCAGGATCAAAAAATTTACTTTGTTTCTTCCACGTCAACGTTAAGGAAAAAAAAGCTGATAGGTTTCAGAGCTCCCTAAAGCCAAATGCTAAGAATTGCTGGATGAGAAAACAACAAAGTTATCAACAACTTCTACCTAATTTCAGAGCACAAACAGGAAAAGGACTTCAACAAAGAAGAGCCGAATTCCATGAGAAAAAAGTAGAGCATTTTTTCCTTCTAGACAATATTTCTTGCAATAATTTCAGTGATTTACCTACATTTCTAGACTCTTTATTTGTTCTCACAGACACTGGAAATTAAAAAATAAAATCAGCTTTCAACCTCCTCTGAACAAGCTACAATGAAGCACAACAGATAAGTTGAACATGCCTCTAGCAGGCAGGCAATTCCAATACTACACATGTATTTATATAGGAGGAACAACACATATATTTTATATATATATATATATGAAAAAATTATATACCTATTTAAGCATCCAGGTAACACATGTTAGAAGGGTCACTTGAGAAGTATTGCCAAGGCTGGTCAGTGCTGGAAAGCAGGACCTCCCAGACCTCTCCCTGGGACTTTCTGGGGCAGCAGGCACTACCCTAAGAACGAAAGACCTCCCCTAGTGCCAGGTTTTCTCCATTTCACAGGTGCAAATCCTCAGCAGTTTGTCAGGCTCTGCTTGTTGTAAGAAAAGCCTTCAGTCTCCTGACATTTTAAAAGGGTTCAAAGAAACATAACATGAGCTAGTTAAAAATATCATGTGGAGTGTGTACACACATCCGCCTTGCTCTAAGCCAAAAATCACACACAGCAAAGTTGCTATGGTCTAACAGCACATCCTACCTATCCCCCCTCTCCTGCAGAACTCCTCCAAAACATTATCTGCCTTGTTTCCTTGCCTGGTGTGCCTGGAAAGCCCCAGTGACCCATTCCTCTCAGCAGGCAAACAGCCTGTGCACACCCAGGCTGTGCCTGGCACAACAGGGCAGAGCCTGGCACCTCCAGGGGTACCTGATGTAAACAGACAGTGGAGGGATCATGCTGGAGATCTTTTCCTGACCTTCAGCCAGAAGGTTTGTTTTAGCTGGTTTGAAGCTCCTGCTCTTGGAGACCACCCAAAATGTCTTTGTACAGTTCAGGTTGTGCCTTAATCACGTGGCCAAACTTAAGTCCTGTGGCTCTTTTGATCTCCCATGGTTAATCAAACTTCTCGGTCGCTTTGCCACTGTTGGTGCTGCCCCCAGCAGCAGTGACTGCTACAGAGAGAAGAACAACTGATCAAGAAATAAATGATAATAGTATCCACATAATGCAGGTAAACCACCACCACCAGTATTCTGCCTCTTTGCCAGGAAAATTCTGCATGTCCCAGATTTCCACTACACAGTGTCATTTTATATTAAAAAAATAACATTAATTGCATCACCAAACCTACCAGATGAAATAACAGAGGGTTACAGACTGCAATGAGTAGCCAGGCAACCAGGCTTCCTGCACGACAGTTCTGGGATATTTTGATACTGTGCCAGAGGCTGACAGCACCCTGGATTACTGCCTCCTAGCAATGCCTCCAGGCTGCCCTTCCTACCATGCAATTCATCACTGCTCTGCTGCTCACACCAGCAAGCCCTGAATGCCCAGGGTCAGTGCTTTGGGTCAGGGTGCATTTCACACTACCTTTGTGCTGATGCAAAAGTGGCAGAAAAGAAGGCATTGGGCTCTCAGACTAGAAAACATCTAAAGAATTGATGGAGAAAATCCCATGCCACTGCAAGAGAAGGATTGCTTTTGGAAAGTCAATAGTGCCCAAATAGGTGATGCTATAATAGTTAATTAATACTTTTATACTGAGCCATTGTGATCCATGAGAGATCTTACACTAGATGCTGTATGAATAAGGAGTTTTTTTCAGGGGAATCCCACCTGTTATGCCATTTGCTTTAACAGACAAAAGCCCCAAAACAGTGTTTTTATCTCTTCTTCAGGGTACTTTTTATGTGAAAAGATTATTTTCAATTAAAAAAAACAAACTTGACTCTTGCAATACCCTTCTGAGTGGTACAGTGTCATCATACAAAGAAACCTCTCTCAGATGAATTCAGCATAGCCTGCTAACAACACTTAAAGCCCCTTTCGTTCAGCATTATAAAATTGTTTGTCTCCTGAATATAAGAGTTTCACTTCAGGCCCTGCCAAGGTCAATATGCAAGATAAATACTCTCCCCCATCATGGCCTAGTGGGAGGTCTCTTAACCATCCCAGGTTGGCCATATAATACCTGGGGAAACAGGAGATGCAACATTTCACATGCTAAATTATGTCAGTTTTCAGAATGCAAGCAAGATTTTACTCCAGCTACTCTGTTCTTACCCTCTCTGATACAGAAAAGAAAGGATCCTCTCTAAATCTGAGATACTTTGACTCACAGCAGTAGAAAAAAGAGATCAACTTTTTTTATAGGAATTGCTGTGAGCAGAGTTTTAGCTGAACAACAGCTGTCACACCAACCTCCTCCATGAAAAATTAAGTTCCTGGAACTGAGGAGAAGGGGGATTAGGAAGGGTGAGTGGGAGAGAAACACCATCACTCACCCCAAAAATGAAAGAGGTCCATTTTAAGAATTCTCTCCCTCAGAATATCTTCCTTTAAAATCACTTCTCCTCCCCTTAAAAATTGTTATATCTTTAATAGCAATATTATAAATATTTATTTTTGTTATTGGTTTGCCAGTGAAAGTCTGGGCCACTTTGAATAATCTTTTCTTCAAATGAACCCATAAGTTTTCATAGTTTTCATAGTGTTTGGCCTGGAAAGAATATGTGTCCTGATAAAGTGCAATGACATTTGCTGAAATTTAATTACTTTATATTTCATTTGGCAAAAAGATGTTTGTAATTCAGAGGTCTACATATTCCTCAAATCATCTTGGTTATTCCATTAAATTCATAACGAAAGAGGAGTCATTCATAGGAATAATCTGTTAACCCAAAGCAGGAACTCTATACCTGAGGACACACACCAACACATGCATGAACATATGATGTGAGTTTTTCTTGGTTGGAGTCTACTTGTACAGTTTGTGTCAATCTGCAGCATTTCACTGTCAGTACAGCTACTGCTGTCTGCACTACCAAGCTAGAACAGACTAATTAAGTCTAGTTAACTCTGAGTCCTGACCCCAATGTGTCCAACAAATCTCCAGACAGTTAAGGAAAATCTTGCCCTTTTTAATTTTCAGCAACAGTATGAGCTATTGAGACTTGTCAGAGATGCTGACATCTAAATATGCTTCACAGACTTCTGAGTTTTGACTTCTTCACTATATTTCCTGAATGCATTATGCCTGCAATTTTCCTCCTCTAAATCACACATCTCATCCATGTCAAAATAAATTTAGCACCTATTAATTTCCATTCTTCTGCTCAGACAGCTATTTCACACCTCCAGCAGACAAGGGCAGTGCAATGGCAGGGCATCAGGTTGCTAACCTAATATCCCAGAGGAGGTTACAGCATTGCCTCCCTTCAGTATGTGCACTTGGCAGTCTTCTGAATAGATTTCTGGCAAAAGATAAACCAGATATGTTTTTTCAGTTTTAAGAGAGCTCTTCCCTCAGTTCACAGTCCTGGTGTCCACTTTGACTCTTTCAGTTAAAAGAGAGATGCAGTTAATCTTGTTCTGCTATAATTGATGTAGACTCTTTCCTAAAAAATGCTTCCTGGGGAAATTAAAACTTACATAGAAAATATTTCACAAAGGATGAAAAGTTGTAACCTTTGACAATTCCATTTTCAAGAGAAAACAACAAACCAGAAAACAGCAGACCAAAAACCAAGCATGTTTTAAAGGAACAAGAGGTAATTCTTAAAGGAAACCGAATCCATGTATCTGACACAGCAGGGATAGAGCCCCACTCCTTGACCATCCATGTCAAAGACTAAAAAATAAAACAAGTCAACGTATTTCCTAGTGTGGAGTAACTCAATCTCTCACAGAAAAGCTCTCCATTTGATTAAACCACTACATCCTGTCTTTCAGTCAAATTAAACTCAGTTTTGCTTTCACGTAATTCTACTCCACGGTGCCTCCTTGCTACCAGCAGAGCGGGTGGATTTTTCCAAAAGAAAGTACTGGCAGACGTGCAAAGGAAATGTACTTATCATCATGCTCTCCCCCTAATGCCCAACTAAAACAAAAACCCAGCAAATCAGTTGTTTTCATGTTTGGTAAATCAGGTGGCCAGCACCAGCTCTCTCCCACCCAAACCTCGTTTGACACTGATGCCACCCACCAGCAGCAGCACAGCCGCTCCCTGAATGCTGCCCTGTCAGCTCAGCACGGCAGTCCCTCATTGGGACAATGTTAATTTAATTAAGAATATTTTAACATGGACAAAAGGCAATTAAAAAGTCTGTCAGTCATTGCATAGTTTCCCAGCTTCTTTGAATTTGAATATATGAGCTCATCACAAACCTGCCACTGATACTCCGTGCAGGCTATCAGTCCTCTTTGTGGCACAGTGTTTGTAGTACACAATGAACACCCTCTCCACCTTATATATTTACTCAGCTCAGTGGCAGAGTCTCATCCCCAAACTACTTTAGAAAGATTTTTGAAATTGCCTTACAATGTTCTCAGATTACAAAAAAAAACCAACCCTGTCCAACAGATTTCAGACGTGGTTCTTTTTTAAAAATACACCTTCAGGATTCCTTCTGCAGCATGAAAAGGGAAGGGAATGGACACCCTGGACACCTGGTGAACACAAGTAAAATCTTCCTCCCATAAATTCAGGTTAACAGCAGTTAGCACTGTTACATGAAGAGCTATGCTTTGTCTACAGCTTTCGTCCCTGAGCCTTGAGGGAAGGTGCTCCAGGGGTGCCACTGGTGTAGAGGATACCTGTTTGCTACTCCAGCACATGGACATCTGAGAGCTGAAATAGCCCTCGAGTCAGCCAGGCTAAACACCACCCTAAAGCCAGCAATCTGCAACAACATTGCTCTTTAGTGCCCAGTCTAGTAAAGTTTCACACTCATCTCTGTCAAAATCGTGCTATCAAATGCCTAATTATCATATCCCAATGATTTGCACTGGAATACACTCCCTGAAACGAATCCAAGAAATGCCATAGGAGCACACACCTAGAATTGGCAAAAATAATAACCCCAGAAAAAAAAAAAGGCAGGTAACAATAGGAGAATTCATTGCAGGAACAGCAGCATATCAGAACAATGACAGAAAATCAAGCCCTAGCAGCATAGAGAAGTCATGCAGAACAAACATGACTCCTATCATCATAGTAAGGATCTGGAAAGACAGACAAATCAAGCACTGGAGCACATAGTCAAGTTTCCTCCTACAGTTCAGTATGGAAATTTCTGGCCAAAACAATGATATTTGCTATAAGCTTCAGTGTCTTGCCTCAATGTTCATTCAGTGGCAGATCAGATTCAAACTTTTCTTTCTAAGTGACTGCTTTTTACTCTCCACGAATCCTAATAAAAGACACAGGGTATGAAACACATCCAGAAAATACCCAGTCTGCATTGCTTCGTTTTACTTTTCTTCTTCTGTGTCCAAATCTACATTTCTGCTCTTGACAGATGCCTTTAACAAGAGGAGTGCCCACCTTGGTCCCCAGCTAAAAATGTATTGTGATCTTTGCTGAGTAGGAATGTCAGATTTACTCCACTGTTTGAGCACTGTCCAAACTATTACTCTGAGTATGATATTTAGCTTGCTGCATTAATGTCACATTTCCTGTGTGCAAATTTAACTGTAAAGAAATTGACCTGATCACAGGTTGAGTGAGAACAAAATTTATACCCTTGGAGGTGGTATAAAGAGAAACAATAACTGACTGGTGTGAAACAGAATCTGTGTCACAGGAGAAAAATGGACATTTTCACCCTTCAGGATTCTAGTTAGCACCTTTCCTTTCAGCTCCAAGCTGAATGATTGCCATTGGAAGACACTGAAGTCTTGCTCTGTAGTTGTACACAAATTCCAAAGACACTAAGGGAAACAATAGGATATAAAAGTTGGCTAAAACCAAAAACCCTGGGCACGAAAAACCAACACAATTAACATCAGTGTTACTTCTGGTAAATAAAAATTGACATAGGTGAGAGTTGAAAAAGGGGGGCAAAGAAATCCAAAGAGAGAATCTGCTACATTCTATAAACTGTTCATTTCTCAGGATAACCTCATGTCATGAGTATGCCACAGGACACTTGTCACATTAAGCCACTGCCCACGAGACATAAAAGTATATCTGATAATCTTTGGCATGAAATGTTCTGCATGTCGTGCTTTGAAGGCCTCCCAAGAGTCTGAGCTGTTGGCTCCCTAATGAGACATGTCCCTCATATATGCATGACTGGGCCTTAGACTTCCCAAAGAACCCAGAAGTACCTGAGGGGCTCTGCAAAGCAAACACCACCTTCAGGAAAGGCAGTAAACACAAGAATACCTCTTAAACAAATAATTACACAAGCACAATACTGGGAGAACGGATGCATTCCAGACTCGCACTAGTTGAGAGTTTCTGGATAACAAATTAGTTCAGCAACACTTGACGTTAATCCCTTTGTTCTCTCTACATATTATGTTCCTCCCATGTTGTCTGTGGTTAACAGATAGAATATGGGGAGCTGTCTGTTACCTGGAAGTACTCTGAATAATGAAGAAAGGGTACAGTTTCTACTCTTTTTAAAAGGTAAAAAAACCCTTCCATGCTGACAGTACATTCTAAGTGCTTACACAAATTTATTTGACTTTGCAGGTCTCCCTGGTTTCCATAGCCCTTCTTTCCCCTCTGAATGGGTCTGAAGCTCAAACTCTTCCAAGAATACCTGACTGTAACTCCCACCTACACTGCCAATGTTCTCCAGCCCTACTGATATCTGAAGAGGCCCACTTGGAGACTGAAGACTCTGGATTTTTTGATTAAGCTACAGTAAAATATTCCTTTTAATTAAGCATAATTTTGTATAATTAATCTCCACAGAAAGCATTAATTTACCTTGCTATCTCAGATTTCCCCAGAGAAGGCCTTTACAGTTCAAATGATGCCTCCATGTATCATCATAAATCATTACACCTTAGTAATGCTGCCTGCAAGTACAAAGAGGTTCCCACATACTGGTTCTGTCAAAACAGAATATGTATGCCACATACAGCACACACATGAATTCCAGCCTTCACCAAAACAAATCCTGCCACAAGATGCTCCAGTGTGAGCCCATTTATCAGCAGCACCAAGGCGCTCTCCCTTCACAGCTCTGGGATTTCACATATGTCAGCAACCCAGGAATCACCAGAATCAGCCAACTCAACAACAACCAGGTGACTAGGCAGTCTAGTTTCCCAGACTCGCCCTCTTTGGAAAACTGTTCCTTAAGATTTTTACCTATTAAATTGAAGGCCATCTTCCATTTTCATTGCAACTGTGCAGGATTTTGCTTGGTGTATTTAGAGGTGTGCAGTGCAGTGTGCACAGGGATGTTCATTTGAGCACCAGCTTTGTTAATTTGCCTTGGAAGAGTGAAGACATACTCCACCATGATAGCAACCTGGGGATTCACTTCATGCAGCATCAGCAGCTCTCATATGTCCCCCCAGTTCAGCTGCTGTGTTGGGAACAGTAGCACCAGAGAGGGAGCAATGTTTCCCCAGCAGCTCCTCTCTATGAGGTCAACAGGACAGACCTGGGTGGAAGGGGGAGATTGATTAATAGAAATGAATTTTGGTCTATGCTAAAATACTTTTGGTTTCACCTCCTGACTAATCAGCCATGAGTTCTGAATAGCCCCCTGATATCTTCCCACAAAATAAGTCTAGTCTATATTACAGGGCACAGGGGCATAAGGAAATAACTTTTCCCTCTAGCCATTTGGGCTCCAGAGAAATTGCTGTCAATTTGGCCAACATTTACTAAATGACATTTTTACAGGGGAGAGCAGCATTTTTGGCAGGACTGATTCTCTCTCTCCCTCTCTCAAATTGTTCTTTGATTTCAGAGAAATTGCCATTTATAATTAATTGTTATGTCGTTAAGTTTGGAAGCATTCTCTTTAAAAAAACCTCTTAGTTATCCACTTGGAATAACAGATGCCTCAACTATTCAGTGTCTGAAAACAATCTCTGCTTCCAGGAGAATACATGTACCTGGGAAAGAAGGCAGGGGAAGTAGGCAGGCATTGGCAGCCTTCGTTCACACACAAGACAAAAACTGGGACATGCCTAAGAGGGAACCAGGATTAGAGACTGAGCATTTGCTGAATGAGTTTGGCTGAGCAATGGACAAATTTGTGTAGAACATCTGTTCTCCTCATCCTCTATCTCTGTCTTCTGCACACTCCTTTGTTTTCACTGACATGAGCAATAAATAATAGCTTTTGGTCCAAACATAGTTTTCCTTCTAAATATTCAAAAAATATGCTTGGATAATTGTTACTTCTCAACTGCAAGCAAGAACAATCCTACAGTGCACTTATGAATGAGAAATCATTCACATATATATGAGAAATCCCATGGTTTCCCAAGCTCCATGAAGAACGGTAAAAAAAACACCCAGAAAATCCCCCAAAGCCCAGGCTCTCAAATAGCTGGTAAAGAACATAGAAGAGGGAGGGGAAAAAAACACTTCTAAAATGTATTAAGTACATGTGCACTCATAGGCAAAACCCACCTACAGAATGATCCTTCTGGAATTTAATTCATAATTTTTGAGAGCTTGATATGACCAATACAAGCCTTTCTTGCAGCCAGTCTTGCCTGCCTTTTCTGTGAAGCTCCCACTGAGCTAGACTGGAGGTGGGGGGAGAATGATTACTTACTGTTCTGCACTCCAGGCAGGCTTTCAGTGCCAGCCAAAAAGTAATCAGCAATTAGAAATTGTGCTATGGGGCAAAGACCATGCTGAGCACTGGTTGAGCATTCTGGCTGCCCACTGTCTCCTAGCCAAGAGTTAATGAGTTAATTTTTCTCCTTGGAAGCTACACCACTTCTAAGTGGTAAAGGCTGAGTAAAGGCAGCCTTTACACAAGCAGTACCTCCCCTAAAGAAGGTTCCTGAAACAAAACATTACCTAATTGTAGACTGCAGCTCCACCACTACAGCCAAGAAAGGCTCCTCCAACCTGACAGTAACTGGTCACAAATAGGATGTGCTACTTGAACAGGAGAAGTTCCAGGATTGGTGTGTGCACTCTCAGGGCTGTTTACATCCCTTCAACAAGTCCTTGGTGGGTGGCCTTCCTCCATTTTGGTTTGGACTGCTTCTACACCCTCCTCTTTCCCTCAAAGTACCATCATTACAATTATTCTAACAGCTATTCCTTAGTGTGATTAAGGGTCTCTGGCTATAGGAGGTATTTTTAATTTTG
>VZTN01004003.1:19820-40972 GCA_013400515.1 Erpornis zantholeuca
AATCCTCAGAAGGGACAATTCGGATTAAAAAAAAAAAAAAAAAAAGCGCCATTTTACTGTCATCTTTAACTTCTATATTTCTTTCACTATGCACAGGTTTCAGAATTCTATCTGTATTTTAAAATATAAAAGGCTACAAGGAATTTCAGCTCTTCAGGGAGCAAGAAAAATGCTATGGCTCTGTCCATATACAAATCAAAAATGCTCACACCCCTTGGTGTTCCACCACTTTTCAATGTGCAATTGTTTCCATGTCCTCAGAATAAACGTAGCTTGGCAGAAGTAATACCGAATTTTCTTCCAGGAAGGTTTTGTATCCTCCTGTCTTACCTCTGAACACAGCGTCCCAGTTTTTGAGTCTGAATCAATCACCTGGAAATACAGGTGTGCATACACTGCAAATGGAACTGCCTAACCTGAGACATAAATATATACACTGCAGATTTGCAGCAGGTTCGTTGGAGGATGGACTCCAACCAAAATATCCTGATTTTGATGCTGCCTTCTACATCTTAAAATTTCTCTCACTCTACTTTTATAAGTAATGACTTATAAAGTAAAGCCTTTCATCCAGCTATTGCTCCTATGGGAAGTTCTCTGGTAATACATTTGCATTTTTCCTAGGATGGTACTACTTCACTCCACCACCGTGAAGGACCACTGCTGGTCCAGAGCACAAACATGTCAAAGTGACTTTCTACATTTCAGAGATATTTGATAGAGGCTGTATCAGCGTCAATGCTATCACCTTCCAGAGACTACCTGAAAAGCAGAAGAAATGTCTAACTAGTAAACTAACTAGACTAAATAGTATTTATCAAGTCATTCCAACTCAAGTTTCTGGGAGAATAAATTATTACTTGTGCCACCAATTCAAAATATCAATTAATTTTCAGGCATGGTCAATAGCAAATCAACTATCTGTAAATTCATCCTAACTCTGAGTATAGCAAGGAACATGGAAAGACAGCAAACCTACCTGCTGCAGTGCTGTACAGAGGGGGAAGAAATTCCTTCCTGACCATTGGCATTGATTTACTTGCTTCTTGGAAAACAGCTATGATTATTTTCATCTTTTAACTTTAGTTTTTGTTACTGCCCATGCTAATAGTGCACATAATCTGATTCATTAAAGATCTAAAGATCCTTAATTTTGGTATTTCCTGTTGCACTAGATATCATTGCAACTCATATACCCTCCCCATTCCCTTTACAGGGTTGCAAGTATGTCATGGTGGTAATGGTTTTAACTGAAAATGGGTCGATTAAGATTAGATATAAGGAAGAAGTTTATATAAAGTGGGGTGACAAAACAGTAGAAAAGGTTTTACAGAAAGGTGGTAGATGTCACATCCCTTGAAACATTCAAGACCAGCTTGGGTGAGGATCTGAGCAGCTTGGTCTATTTGATGATGTCCTTATTCATCTCAGGGGAGTTGGACAAAATGACCTTTAAAGGTCCCTTTCAACACAAACATGATTCTCTGGTTCTACGATAAGTGCATTTTACTAAAGAAGAGGTTTAATTTCCTTGTGTTTATTACTTTGTTTTTAACAAGGCTGTGAATATATCCTCTAAATCTCTGAGTGATCTTTTTTTCACGTAATAAATATTTCTTTATTCCTTCTATTTTTGATTACTACTTAAAGCCATTTAAACTATTGCCTCAGTAGAACCTGAACACAAGTCCTTAAAATCTTCAATCAAACATCCATTTTGACTTGTCTTTGGAAAACACTCATAGTTCATGGTAACATAATCAAACATATATGAGATTCATTACTTGGGAAAAGAAAATTCTAAAAAATTCCCTGTACTTATGTACAAATTCAGGAAGCCGGTAAAGGGGAAAGAAGATATATTACTAAGTGATTGTTTCTGGAGTGAGGAGAAAGGGCTCATTATACATTTAAGAACACAAATCCGAGATACAGACAGGTGAAGACCTTAAGACCCCAGCTAGGATGCAGTCAGCTATATTCTAGGTAAGAAATAGCACATAAAACACATAATAAACAATCATGGCAAAACCAAAACAGACAAACATTTGAAAATAAAATAGCACCCTTTCAAAAGTCAGTCATTCAAACAGGGTTTTTCTGGTATATATAATCAAGTCCTAATTCTACCCCTACCCTCCTCCATAAAGTCATTGTATCATTAATAGACAACTTGTCTTCAAGCACTCCCACCAGTTCCAGTTGTAGCAGGGTCCCATTTAGCTTTCTCTAAATATACTGCTGACTGCATTACACCTCCACTGAGAGTCACTCAACCAGGCAACCAACAGCCAATGGCCTGAACTTCCCTGTAGTGTAACTCAGGAGTACCAAGAAGTACTCCTTTTTCTAGGGAGAGAGATGACACCAGGTATTTCCTGCACAGACCATTTATTGCTGGTACTGTCATTCTCTGGTTTTGTTACTTAGACTTGAACTTTAGTTCAGGAAAGTTTATGATTACGTGAAGGTGGTTTTGTATTTGCCATTGTAACCAAACAAACTGTGTTCCATAAGGTTTAAAAACCTCTCTTAAATTCAGAATAACTTGTCTTTTAATGGCAAAATTTCCCTTTAGAAAAACTACTAACAAATATGATATACTCAAAATTCCTTCACAAATATTGGTGACTGCGTCTTTATTAATTTATTTTTATCACTGCATCCAATATTATTGAATATGTTAATGCTTATGTAAACAATTTGCCTTAATTTAAGGGAAATTAAAACTTTGTAACAGCTTAAATTTCCCTTAAAAACTTTTAGGGATCTATCTGTAGTATCTCTTATCAAAGTACTGCCTTTTCCCAGGCATTGTTTAATTTACATAGTATGTTCATAAAACTTAATTACATTAGCATATTTTTTGTGGGCAGGCTTTTACAGTTCTTCCATGAGCAGATTGCTATGGGCCTTTATACTGCTCTTTTTTTCTTTTGTTGCTTTGTTTTTTTAATGTTTTAATGTTACAAAATTATACAGCTATGAAAGCATCGTGAAAAGATGATGGCATCAGTGATAGCCTGAAAGAAAATAATTAGAAGTAGCAAAAAATAATGTTGTTGCGGCGGCCCAGCTTGGGTGCAAGCTGGGAAGTGGTTAAAAAATCCAAACAGTTTTCTTGTTAAGTTAGACTCCGGTTCAAACTCTGCACCCCAGTTGCTATGGTTACCTGTTCTGTAAGTTCTGTTCCTCCCCTTTGTGTTGGCCCAACACATTCCCCCACTCCTTGTAAGGAGATCCCTAATCCCTCTTCGCCCATTCCTCCACCCCATGACCCCTTGTCACGCTACCCACCCCACCCTTTCCCCTAGAAACTTCTACCCCACTTGATACATTATTGGTCCCTTTTCCCTGGGCCTTTTCCTCTGTTAATCCATGAATGGTTGCCAGGTTGTAGCTCCTCCCAAGAACCGCCCCCTAACCCCTTCCCTAATGGTCCCTATTGGACAAAAACCCGTGTCCGCCGCTCTTGGCGGTCTTTTTTCCCTGGATCCTCCACTGGCAGTGTTGCTGTTGGAAGCTACACTAAAGACCCCTCCTACTTCTTTGTCTCTGCGACCATGAATTGTATCACTGAGTAGAAGGCTGCTCCCTGGGGGGGAGACTGCACAGTCCGTGGGCTGCAGTGCCACAACAGGAGCGCCTGCAGTGGGACGCGGTGGCCCTCGGGCATCCTCTACCCTGTCAAAATGGAACTGGGATGAGGCTGGAAAAGTAATCAGGAGCCTACATAAAATCTTATGTTTCCGGGATACTTAGCGATATCTGAGGTGCAATCTGTTGATTAGGGCCAGCAATTTTGTTGAGTCCATCATCCTAATGCAGAAGACTTACTGGGTCTCCACACTCTCATGTGTGACCTTATATACATCACAGCAACTCAACTTTAATAAGGAAATTCTCCTTTTAGGTTTTTCTGCTTTGTGACTCCCATATGTCCAAGAATCCTGAGTGTTGAGAGAATTCATAATTCAGCACCCCCGCTCACTGTCAACTGCTGTAGGCACATGCAGGTATTTCCAGGTCTCTATAGCTCAGACATATCTTAGTCTAACTGAACGGCAGAAATCCTTCTACTCCTGGCAGATTTCTTTGTGAAATGGCAATTCTTCTGAGCATGCAGCTTTTCTCTGTCCTCTCACAGCTGTGCCCACCTGCTTGCTCTCACACCTCTTATACAAGATTCCTTTGCAAGTCCTCTGTAAAACAAGTCATGGTCTTGTTCAACACCACCACCTCTATCTAAAAACTGTCTTTGAAACAATTCATATATTGTAGTTTAATTTCTAGGAAAATATCCTTCTGTCTTCTACAAAATTACTCTCAAGGCAGTCACCATCTTCTCATTTCACCCGAATTCAGAAGCTCCTACTAGGATTAAGGAACTAAACATGACCGCAGATGGGAAAATAAACTCTTAAGCGTGTTCAGAACACTAAATTTGCTTTTTTACCTAACAGAAGGGATTTCTAAGAGAATGAGCTAATAGCTCCAAGCACATCTTCACAGCCAATAGATGCAAACTTTGAAAGCTACTCCTTCTGTGCAGAATGCTTTGCAAAGACTGATTTTTTTTTTATCAGCACACTGGAAATACATTGTAATCTGCACAAATGGTGGAAAAATCTCTATTTTTATGTAAAAATACTCTTAAAATGACAGATTTTTAAATATAGGTAAGGAAAGAGAGCAGTTCTGAAAATAATGGAAGAAGCAGCATTCCTGCGAGGAAGTTCTTATGTGGTATCAACTTGCCTTGTTTCTATAAAAATTGTCATATGACTGCATTTTTTAGAACTTTAATGAGTGGGTAGAAGAGCTCTTTAAACAGGCTCAGAAGAGGCAGTTTCATCTTACACCCTTCGCATGTTCTCAGCTAAGGGACTGAGCCTGAGGTTAGACTGAGGATGAGAAGACTATATATATGAAGAAGCTGGTAGGAGATTCCTTTAATACCTGGCCAAGATTCAAGAGAAAAGAATGAAAACTAGCTGCATCACTCAGGAAAAATTCCGTATGTGCTATGGTTAGGTCACAACAAAAGGGCGCATCCCCAGGAACAAGTTCCTCAGAACAGGGGACAGAAGTGCCTCTATGGCATCTCATCATCTTATTTTAACAGCTGCCAAAAGGCCAATTCAGCTTTTAGCATATGGCAGCACAGCCCCGAGGCTGCACTAAATTATGGCTGGATCCTTATTTCCAGCAGTTAGGAATTACTAGAGCATAGAGAGTTATTGCCTGTCTCATTTTCTGCAGTAATTAAGGTGGAGAAATATTTCACAAGGAGTTTCTAGGGGATATTTTCTGTGGACTACATCTGCTGGGTAAAAGAAGATGAGTTGTGATACCTTATATGCAGATTCCTAGATTCAAAATATAGGGAAATATGGTAAACTAGAATGTGTCACAGACCTGCAATATTGAGTAAAACCAAGCATGAAGCATGGCTCATGCCACAAACTCTTTTTCAGCAGTTCTGTTCCTTTCAACAGAAAAAACAGACTATTTCTTTACATGCAGCCCAGAGCCCAGTCTGTTCAATGACATAAGGAAACACATCACATTTATATTAAAGGTTCTCTATTTTGCTGGAACAACTAAAAGGATGCCAAGTAACACTGTATATGCATCACTTCAAATTAAGTGCCTTTGCAAGGTTGTTAATCGTGCAATTCTGTGACTACTAGAAATGAAGCGTACATTACCATCCATTTTAATCCAGTACATGAAGCATATCTAGACACATACAGATGCTTCAGGAAGCCAAACCACTTACTCCAAAATGAATTACACCCATCATAACACAAAATAAAGAATTCTGAAAAGCTTAATTCCTCTAGAAAATACATGTGAAAAGAATAGCATGGGCTGAATGATGTAATACTGCACTACAGTCACTGTGTGACTATGTCAAGAACTCTTCAGCTCTATTTCATACCTACAGGCAGAACCTCACCCTTCAGCACAGAGGGCTAAATTTACATACCTACACTCATAGAAATATACTGGGCAGCATAGCAAAAGGGTGAACTAAGTGTTATGCTGAATCATAAAGAAACAGTCAATTGAGATAAGGTCTAATCAGAAAGGCTTTTGCAAGAAGGAAGAAGGCATCTTTACCTGTCCTCTGGAATTCTGTGCAATGGGAAAATTCAATCAAGAGTAAGCTGGTCTCCCAAAACAGAGACCTTTTTTTGATAGGGTCTTAAACTCAGCTCTGAGTACAACAAAGGCATTCAAGGTGCTAAAGTACTACTAATGATCAAACATATGGTTCATTTAATTATTAGTTTTCACCATGAAAAAATGCTGACAGTTAAAATCCTGAGTTCCCATACTGAGAATTACAATAAATATGTTTACTGATTAATTTAGGTGCATGCTTGTGAAAGGACAGTAGCAAGAGAAACCAAGTGACAGAATACAAAACTGAGGAGTGATGGAGGTAATTAACTAATCCAAGTGGCTAATGAAAGTAATAACATCCCTTAAGCACTCAACTCCAGGTTTGCCTGATGCATCATAGAAAAGGAATATTAGAATGTATTAGAAATTAGGAAGTTCTGATAGCAGGAAACATGTGCTTAGAGATACAGAAAGAAATGCTGTAGAACATAAAAGCCAATGAGAACTGAACTTTGAGGAAATTAAACTAGAAAGGATGTATAAGTTGGTCAAAACAATCAAATGGTAGTATGTAAAAAGAAAAAGGAGGCTCTTTTTCACTTCCTCATTTAATAATCATAAATCTTTAATGCAGCCAAACAATATTGTCTGTATTTAAAAATAATCAATTGCTTATCTCCAGCAACACTCAAATAGTTGACAGCATTCATTACAAAGAGCACTACCAAAGTCAAAAACTTACCAAGTCAATGAAGAACAGAACTGGAGAGGAAAAAGTAGAGAAAATATACTAAAGATTAAAACATTAAAGCATAAAGTACAAAACTAATACTACTACTGCTGCTACTACTACTACTATTACTACTGCTACTGCTACTACTGCTGACTGAGCATAGAAATGTTGCACTAATTACTAACATTAAGAAGGGGGTGTGTTACAACTGTTTCTGAGACAATTGTTATTTTACAGAAATGTTACACTGAATTATTTGGACTTCTGATTTTTTTGTAAAAAATTCTTCTTCTGTTACTTCAGTTTAACTGAAGAGAGAAAAGCTGTTTTGGGATAATGGCCTAACATGTTAATATTTTCCATTGTGACACTATTCCTACAACATCTTCCATATCAGATATACCTGAATTTCATAAGTAATTAAGTCCAAAATCAATTAAATTTTCATCATTATGATGAACCTTATGCTTAATCAGGTTTTATACTTTGACAGTCTCTCCAAAGAGATATTTAAGATGAGAGAGGTTCTTTAAATTTAATAAAGGCCCAGGCAAAACTGGAGATCTGGAAACCTTTTGCTTTCTGAAAATTCCAAAAATTGGATGCATGAAAAGTTGTCACTATTTTCTTTCTAAAAGCAGTCTTTCAGGAAGCCAATAATCCTGCACTGTTTGTAAGGAGAAGGTAAAACCCCCATGGTATGCATGACTTTCCCAAATCTGAACTAAATTATTATTCTGGATACTTTATTTTATGCCTATTCAGTAGATTGCTATTTATCTACTTTATTCATGAACTTTACTGGAGCTAGCATTGTCTGCTTACTAATTTGTATGAGCCAATAAAACTTCACAAAAACTGTGTGTGACTAGTCAGCATGGCTTCATTGTCTGCTGGAATGAAATGATCCTCTGAATTGTGTTTATATCACACTGATCATAGAGTAGGAAGTTAAATTGCAATAATTGAATGGTTAATTGCTCATTTTTGCTTTAGGATTTCTTGGGAAATATACTTGGGAAATACAACCATTTACTTTGTGCATCTCCAAAAATTATGCTATCTATTTTAACTTTAAAAAATAGTACCACAGGGAATTAGAGATTAAATATCCCTAGTTAGCTTTCTAAATTTTACATTTTAAGAAGTACATTATTTTCAGTATGTCTCAGCAGGAAAACAACTAATACATAGTCTAAAAAGTATTTTCAGGGGTTTATTTCTGTGCTTGTGAGTGCAGAACTGAGTGATTTCAAAGGAAAAAGATAACAAGAAGAAAAAGAGCAAGGTGGAGAGATTAAAAGATGAGTGAAATTTAAATTAGGCGATTGAGAACATGGGGTTCAATTTGTTGTTCAGCTGTTTGTACAGTTTGAGAGCCTGAATTCCATCAATGTCAAAAAAACTAATGTCTTAAAATTCTTAGTCCTTGTGCAGCACAGAGCTAGGAGGAATCTGATGTTCTGTATTGTTTTTCTTTTACAGGCTGGGGCACTATAGATATTTCAGTAATTTCAGCCACTTTGTTTAGAAACAGATATTTTAGTAAACAGTTACTAAGGTACTTTTAATGATAAATAAGTGTAGAATTTAGTTAGAATCTATGAAGAAACAACTTTTTTCTGAAATTTTGGAACTAAAAAATTTAAAACTTTGTGATAACTGTTACACGTAAATTTAAAAAAACCCAAATCTGTTAATGTTAAGGATGCATGGCTTTTAAATGAAAACTATATTACAAGATCACTTTCCATGCTGCTTTTTTATAATTCTTGAAACTTGCTACATCCAAATTACATAGATAGTGAACATCAATTAACTATAAATTGTATTAACATGCAGTTAATACACATCTTAATTCTTTTTCTTTCAAGTTCAAATTAGATGAGAAATTAACATTCTCTCCTCATAAATGTGAGAGCTATGTCAGAATGCACTGCTTTTTAATACAGAAAATATGATGCATTTATAGTCTAGTCATCTCAGCAATTTTTTAATCTATTCAAGGATGTTTTTACTACTAGAATTGTATCCTTACTGAAGTACATCTTCAGGAAAAGACTAACATATCCTTGAACAACTCTTCGTAAGGATTTTTCTTTGGGAGCACACGCAGAGGTCCCTTAGCCCAAGCATCAGCTCCCAAGGACCCTGGCAAGACACAATCCTAGATCTCAGATGTCTCTGCAGGTTGAAGCCAGCAATTGGAAGGTGACACTGTTATTGTTTCAGCTGTGTTGAACACGACCTCATGACCCATAGAGTTTGATCCAAACTTCTCAGTCCATGGCAAAAAAAAAAAGGAAAATGAAAGACAAAACTTTTCTTTGATTTCAATAGCCTGCACTGCTTAATTGTTAAGGCAAAACGTAACATTTTGTTATTGACAAAAATTCTTAACCTTCTACTTCTTAATTCCCCCCATATTTGAATACCTGGTGATCAAGCAGCATGTTCTAGCTATGCAATTCCAAAAAAAGCAGTGTGTAGTCCGTTTCCCTACTGAGGACTTCAAATTTGTAAAACAAATTTCACCTATGTTCACAATGGGAAATCAATAAAAAAAAAATTATCAAGTCTAAGTCTTCAATGAAGCTGCACTTTAAACAAAAATGCAGTGCCTGAACTGATTTGATACACGATAAGACTGTAAGAAAAAAAATAAGGGAACATATTTAAGGTTTCCACTTTTGTTTTATTAACTTGAAAATTTGTGTATCATAATTATGTATGCATTCCTGGAGCACACAGAAGAGCAGATTTTCTATTTTTGTGTAATAATAAAAATACTTTATCAGAGTAGTGTTTTATTTAAACATAAATTTTTTTGTATTCATTTATGTGCTGCCTGAGATCAAATTGCAGTATAATACAGTAAATGCCAATAACACTCATTTACACTATGATGAACAGGTTCCTGGAGCTACTAATTTGTGACATTCCTTCCCTTATTTTTTCTTTAAGGAAGTTAAGCAAACTCATCACAAAGACATAAACTCCTCCTCCTCAAGTAGCTTTTTTGTTTACTAAATTAAGTAGCTAAACAATCTTTGATAGTCCTTACAAATGACTGATTGTCTCAATATAATTGAAAACTTTAGGTATATGTTCCTTCTCTGCATAATTTTGTACTGTAAAATGTTCTGAATTTACTGAAGGGACATGAAGCATTCCCAAAGAACATTGGGCTAATCTGTAAAACAGAAACTTGTAACAAGGACAATTTCCCTATCACCAGATTGGATTATTTTGTCTTGCTTTTATGTAATAAAAAATTATTTGTAGGTTACAAGGAATAGATAAAAGAGTTCCAAAGTAGCAGCTCCTGATAATTTCAAAAAGGATCTCTAAAATACAATGCTTGAATGACAGATTTCATCTTTATGGGAAGCCAGAAGTTTTAAATTACTCCAAGGTGTTAAAAAGGTGTTCTCTAAAGTGATGTGGGAAATTTATGTGGGCACCAGGTCCTGCATGCAGCGCATTGCTGAACAGAAGAATTAGTTTATACTGGTCTACAAACCTGTGGAGGATTATGGCACTGCTACTTGTCTGTGTCATCTATCATATTTTGACAAGAAAAAGTACTCAGTTTTTAATTTATTGCTTTCCAGCCCACTTCTAGTCTTTGTGGAGAACAAGTTTGACTCTCTAGATAAAGATGGACCAAGTGGATGAAGCAGACATACAACACTTCTCAGTTATAAAAATAATATATTTCCTGATATGGAGTAGGAAAAGCCAGTGGTAATCCTCATGGCCATTCCAGATAGCAACAGGCTCCTTCTCATTTCTATTTTGTTGTCTTTGTGTGGAAAACGTCATTTGCAACCTACGTGACTCTGCATACAGAATTATTATATAGTATAGTGACAGAGAGAGTCACACAGCTGAAGTAGCAGGAATTGTATACAACTTGCCCACATTGGAGAAACTTGAGTAAAAGGACTGAAATTCATTTACATTAACAGAACAGCAATATCCATGTTATATCTTACACATCCACTGTAGCAAGTCTATTTGAGAAGACAATGAATAAAGATATGGAGAATAAAATAGCCTATTCACCCAGTGTTGGTTACCTCTGGTAGAGATGAGCTCTGCTTGTGTATTATTCTCTGATCTGTTTACTGTTCCACTGAGGTCCTTAACTCTGCATACTGTTTATCTGAACTCCATAGCACGTGCCAGAAAAACTTCATTCAGGTCTTGAAATCAGTTTCTAAGTTTCAAATTGGGATAACTAAGGCACTTAATCTAAGGAATCACTGCTGTACTAAAGATTGTTGAGACAATGGTCAGACAAGGAACCAGGGACTTCTGCTAAGCAAACACCCAGAAGCCCAGTATTTTTTATCATAGAAAGTGAAGAACTATGAACAGAAGTAGTAGAAATACTTGTGTCAACAGTGTTAAATTGATGTAATATAGGAAGAAGACAAGGACTGATCTCAGCCCCCGCTTAAAAACTAGATACATTAGCTTTTATTTTTAGGAGATGAGGAAGTAAGTAACTCCAGAATATATTTACTAAAAATATTAATTGAAAGCCTAACATGCTTTATATGGAAAACCTATATATTTAAGGAACATTACCATAATATCTTTTATGTTGAAGACAATCAGATAACAATTTCACATGCAGAAATTCCTAATTGATTTGACCATAAAATAAGCTTTTTCTTCAATAAAGAATGACAAAGTGATAAGAATCTGAATTTACATATGCATATATATACATACTTTGACAAACATAAGGAAACAGAGAGCGAAAAAGGGGAAGAAGAAAAAAGACTTGATAATTCTACCTCAAAATGCATACAGATACCATCAGACTAATAATATGAAAATAAAAACTAAAAGAAAAGCACAAAGTTCTACAGAAGCAGGGGCTGACCTGAACCCTGCACACGACTCCTGCAAACAGCATGGAGTTCGCTCCAGGTTCACTGCACTGTGAAGAAATAACATGCTGACACACCAAAGCTTCTCCACTTCGGTCTGACTGAAGGGAAGAGGACACCAGACAAAATAATGTCTTACCAGCTGTATCTGCACAGATAAACCCAGCTGCCTCTGCACAGATATACAGTTTCAGTGATGTACAACACAGGCAGATAAACCAAAGTTTCCTTTGGTAGTTCTGCTTTCCTGTTTGTTCCCACTGAATGAAGAACACAGACTGTAACTAGTGCACCAACTCTGAATTTTGTTGAAAAGCAAATAGTTTTCAATACCACTAGAACAAGATGCACATAGAGGAAAAAAAAAAATGTTCTGGTCTGAAACTATCTACCTATGTTAAAAAACAGAGTTCTCTGCTCATTGCAACCTTGAAAACCTGGGCAAAAGTCTTGATCTTAGTAGGTGATGTGGTTCATCCCCAGCTGGCAACTAACTCTCCCCTACTAGGATGAGGGAGAGAATTGAAAGGGTAATAGTAAGATAACTCATGGGTTGAGACTAGAATTGAACTTAAAGTAATAGTCCTAGTAATAATATTACTAGTAATAGTAATATTACTTAACAGTAGTAGTAATAATAATAATAATAGTGATGATGATGATGATGATAACAATAATGTAATAATAATATGTTAACCACCAACAATTCGATGCCCAGGCAGTTCCTGGCCAGCTTTTCCCCTGATTTACATGCTCAGCATGATGCCATATGTCATGGAATATCCATAGCCAGTTGGGGTCAGCTGTCCTGGCTGTGTCCTGCCCCTCCCATCTTGTGCCCCAACGCCACCTTTCCAGTGGGGCAGCATCCTTGACTTAGTACAAGCACTGCTCAGCAGCAACTAAGCCATCAGTGTGCTACCAATGTTATCCTCACCCTAAACCTAAACCTAAACCCAAAAGACTGTACCTCCTAAAAGAAGGCAAACCAATGCTATCCCAGATAAAGCCGGGACCACTGTATTGTGTCATTATAAAAGTAATGTCTACACTGTGTCTAATGGAGTTTTGAGTTTTGTTTGGAAGACAATACTGTTGAAAACCTTCTTCTTAGACGTCTGTAAGCAAGCACATGCATAGATCTGTTGATCTTGTATTATAATATGAAGGCACAGTTCTCTAGGAGGTTGCAATCCTTCTTCAAATACTGGATGTCAGAGAAAGCCCATCGTCTTTGCTGCCAAACTTAAGCCTCTCAGGTGAGCATGGACTTTGTCTAAAAGCTGAAAAAAAGGTATTTTCATGTTTCCTGAGCAATTCCTCAAGTGGAGCTCTGCTTCAAAGTATGCTTCTTGGGAGGGAAGGAGAGAGGAATTCATCTCTATGTCAAGAAATTTTATCACAAGATTGAGCATATAAGGTTTGTGTAAAAGCATAGGACTAAAGACACAATTCCTTTTTTAAAGGATTTATCACTTATGTGAACATGATTCACAATCCTTAATTATCACTTGATACAGAAAGAAGACAGGAAATCCTAGCTGACACTCAAGAAAAAAGGTAGTATTAACGTGTCAGGCTTTTTCGTCAATTTCAATGGTCTTTGCAACTTACTGCAAAAAAACTTAGAGAAACACCATGCAGCCACTAAGCCTGTCTCCACACTAAAGCTACAGCAAAGGTGCAAAGATTTACTTTAGTTATACTTCTGGGTGCTGGTGCAGACTACAATAAGCACATGGATCATCCATCACTAATTTTTGTTCCCAGACAAAAAACCTAAGAAGTTCTTCAAAGCAAGCAATTTTGAGGTAAATGAAAGCAAAACAAATCCCAAAGCAGGTTTCACAACAATTATGTTAGAGAAAAAAATCTAAGTGAGTAAGAAAATGCAGTACATAGCTGTTCCCTTAATTCATTTAACATGCTAATGGAAATTTAAGAGAATCAGTGATGAACAGTTTGTCCTGTGCAGAACTTTTCAAGGGCTTGACCTTCAATCATCTAATTAGAGTCAGGAGGATATCAATGATGATAATCATCATGTTTGCCACGTGCTGTGCATAGCATCTTTCATACAAGGATGTCAAAAATTCACAAATATCAGTTAATTGCTATTCTTATCAATTCTCTCTCAGACTGTTATTAGCATTATATTCTTATATAATTCAATATTTTATATATACTCTTAAGTTACCTATAAGTACTCTAGGTTACTAATTTTATCACCACGGAACCTCAGTTAGCAAAATGCCACAGAATGGATCTAACATTTTTAGATTACCAGAAGCATTAGTCAACAGACTTTGAAAGCTACTCTTGAGATTCCCAAATCTAGGTTTCAGGGGCTGAATTTGCCTTCTAGTATAGTGGAAAATTGTTTGGAATCAGTGAATGGTTTCATTTGGAGAGTAAAATTATTTATTGTTTGCATTTAAATACTAAATAGAGATTCTCATGTTTACTGAGCACTAACTAATTTTGCTTAAAGTTTGAAAAAGAGTTATGTGACTCCTTTTTCTCTGCTCACAAATCCCTCCTACTTTTTCTGGAAGATTTCTTTTGTGCCCTTCCAAAATGAGTTCAGAGATCAGATTTCTATGAGCCTGGATTCCAGACTGACACCATAATCAGAGGGCCTGGAAGAAGATGGTATTTCAGGAAAATTACATTTTTGTGAAATGGATATGATCCTGATTCAAGACACCAAAATAAATCTGAATCTCTGCATTAACTAGCGTAGATGTTTCTGCTGGAGGCACATGAGCACATATAACACAAAGTAGTTATATATCCCCCTCTCCGGTTGTCTCCTCTCCACCTCCAGAAACACTTTTTTGGTATCCAGATGTAATTACTCTCCTTTTTCTTTTCCCTGTAACCATCTTCCATGCTATGCTCAGTACCAGTGACTACTGTCATTCACAAGAAGCAAGGCCAAACTATGACCCAGCTGTCCACTCTGCAGCATCATATGAAAGCTTGTCCTGTTAGTCCCTCTTTTTGAACGAGTCTGCCTAGAAGCAATCAGGCTCAGGACCATAGCTGCACTTCTTAATTCCACTTCTAAACAAACCTCGTGGTTTGGGAAGGAGGCATCTCGACTGTGATCTTGCTATTTCATACAAAGAGTGCCCCCTCTGCAGCAGGTTCACATGGTTCAGATGAATACTCTGACATGGTGCCTCTGCAGCACCTAAAACTTCATGATGTGTGAGCAATCCTGTGAACCTGTCATGAAATTCTGTCTACACCATTGAAAACGTCAATGTAGAGACACCCCTAAAACCACTGAAAATAAGCCCTGCATTAATATTTGTCTAAAACACAGAGGGANGAAAAAGAATTATGTTATTTTGGAACCTCAGTCTGCTTGTCAAGGTCTAACAGTGCTAATTAAGGAGAGAATGAGAAAAACACAGCAAATGTGTGTGAAATTGCGTATCAAAGTCAAACTTTTGAGCACACAGCTCTCCAACCCCATAACTTTTCAACATCTCTACATACCAGTGAGACAGGTGATTGAATGTATTTTGTGCCTCATTTGGCAAAACAGTTTGCAACATCTTCTGCATGCTCTGATTTCTTTGGGTACCTTCTCACTTGTCTTCTTGATGTTGTCATAGACAATTTAAATTTTTAAGATGTAGCTTCTGTCCTATGGGTTGCCAAAAAATTTATAAACAGCCAGCTGAGAAAACAGAACAGCCTGTATCAGATATTTATGATTTTAAGCTGGAAAAGAAGTTCTGCACGACTGCTGAAGTATTATTAGTGATTAGGGTACCATCAGGCCAGCAAATGCTGTAGCTATGTCCTCAATATATTTTCCCTCAAATTTACATGCAGCAAGTGTAGAATACAGCTCCAGAACACTGGAGGTGAGCTCCTTCAAAATATGCTTTTTCCAGCCACAGTGGGGACCATCCAAACACTCACCATCTCAAAGGGAAATGCTTTCTTCGATATCTAAGACCCCCTAAATATTCATAGCATGAGAGCAAATTCAGCTGTGTAATAGGACTAGCATTGAAGTTTCAAAAAATATGGGCCTAAATGCCTTCTTTACTACTTTACTTCTTACTCCTTTACCCTTACAAGGTCCTTGAAGACTGGATGAGACATGGCACTCCATGCAGCACTTCTCCCACACACTCCTTTGTAGCTGGCTTGAATTTCATTGCCTTGCAGTCCATGCAGACTCACATTTGAAAAAAAGTGTGTAGGGCATGTGGAAAGGTGAACTGCCCTTAGAATTTGTTTGTTGTTTCTATGAAAATACATTTAAGATGAAGGCTTTCTGTTTAGCAAATATATTTGAATTTGACTTCATTTAAAGGCTTTGTAGAAAACTTATGCATGATTGCAGTGCAATCGACGTCACAAAACTCATGGACAGTATTTGTTTCACCTAAAGTTTAAAGGATAATTTTAACCTCTGTTAATAATTTTTTTCCTAGTAAGAAGAGAAATAAGCTGCTTTGTTCAAACTCATGTACAACAGAGTGTTAAAAATTTTAAAGGCCGTAATTACTTTACATTTGATTAATGGAGGGCATGCCAGCCTTCTAAATGGTTTAGTATTTGTGTCACTAAATATATTATCATTTCAGTAAATTTGACTGCTTCTTATTTGGTTCTTCTAAAATGCCTGCTTTCCATACAAAAACCACTGAATATTTAAAGAGACTTGGAAAGGATTTGTGCAGCACAGAGCTGAGACCTTCTAATGGCTCTCCCTCCATATTGCATCCTGCATAGACTAAAAACTTATTGTGGCTAGGGAAGAAGAGTCCATTTGAGGCTTATAGAGCACCACAAAGATTCTCAATTTTCTGGTGCAGAATACCATTGTTCTTTAATGTTTTAGGGTGCAATATTGCACTGGTGATTTGGGAATAAGAGAAAAATTATTTCATAGATTTGGCTGCAGATATTGATGCTATCACCTTCTCAATTCCTTATTGCCTCTGAGCTAGGGATTAACAGATGATCAGGTGGGAAGACATGGCACATCTTACTGCTACCTCTGAAATTAATTTAAATTAATCTTTTCTACATCAACCAACACTACACTACCAATTACAGAATGGTACATCTAGGGGCTTTTAAAACTTCCAGTCAGATACAAGAACACCTCACTTTGCTGCTTCAATTAACAGAAAACCAAAGTTGCTAACAGAAACACAAGAAGTATCTGGATCAACAGGCTTGTCCACACTTGGATGCAACTTCCACACAGGCATGTCACAATTAAATCTGTAACAAATGTAATTGCTTTTCTGTAAGGTAAATGTTATCATTTAAGCTGATACAGTTTATATACAGTCAAACCAGTATAAATACAATTAAGAGTAACCCCATCTATTTCAATGCAATGAGAAAAAGTAATTGGTGTAAAGTCAAAGTTTTTAACTCAGATCTGATGCAACTTGGCATATATTTTGCAATTCTGCATTCTGCTTAAAAATGTTAAAATTAACAGTTTGCCATATTTAACCCAGTTAAAGACTGAAAAAGAAAAAAGACTCATTGACTTTTGTTAGTCAAAGAAGTGTGGATAGCAAGAGTGAAGAACTTACACAGTTCATGACAAGAATAAATCCAGCTATTTAGAAACCCTTGGAGAAGGACACACTGAGACTTGTTCCTCAAGGGATGCTCCCAGGCACGAAACAGGTCCATGCAACAGCCCTTAGTGGCAGCTTCTGGAAGAGCTCCAGCAAAGTTGGACTGATGAGATGGAGTTAGTGAACTACTAATCATGTCCACAAGTTCTTCCCCCCAAATACGGAAAACAACTTCTAGGAACCCTGTTTTTGCCTATCCTGGGGGGAAGAGATTACTTTTAAAATTTTTAATTTGCTAATATTATTATTATTACTACTATTATTAAGCTTTCAGTGTTTTACTAGCCTTTATGGAAACAAATCTAAAATTGAAATGAAAGAAAACCTCCAAAAATTACAAAAGAAGCCTTCCTAAAGGAGCTCTGGGGATGAAATAAGATAGATATTTATATGCATTTAAAAAATAATTCTAGGACTGGACCTCAGCTGTGTTGAATCAGATGTACAAAACTTAATTGACACATTTTATAGAAACATGGCTGTTTTTTAAATAAAAAGTTGTATATTCTCTTTGTTCTAGTTTAAAGAATTAATAAGTCATGTTCATTTTATGTAGATAATTTTAAACATTTCACATTTTAAAGCAGAAAATATGTAGGCAGAATGTGCTAGAAAATAAGGAATAGCTAAGCTTTTCACTATTGTCTGTAGCACTTCATTCCAAGAGCAAACATTTTACAATATAACACAACTTGGAGCACTACTCCACACTATAAACATAGATTTTGAGATACAAGATGAGAATTTCCAAACAAATCAAACACTCCTCTGCCGTCGTTTGACATGAGTGCCTACTAGAGAAGAGTTTTAGCCTTGTACCTAACATCTATGGCTCTTATTCGTCAATTTTCAGTAAACCCTATTTCTACTTCACCCACACTTAGAGATCACAGCTGTAGGAGCACTCAGTAACCTGTCTTTGGGGGGAAAAAAGCCCCATATTTTAAAACCAGGGTTAAATTTAAGAAATCAAAACCCTTTAACAGAAACTGTACATTTGCTTGCCAAATATTTTAGATAGTGACAACTTCACTTCTAGATACGTGTGTCATGTATACTCCTGAATTTTTATTTGTCCTGCAAAGACTTTTTTGCTCCTTAGACCCAACTGCTCTTCCATGAAAGAAAATAATTCATGACAGATAAGAATCACTAGAAGGTCGATAATGTTAAAAATTCAGTATATGGGTAAGTGTTTGAGCAGATAATGCACTAAAAAGCACCCATAATGCACCAGGCAGCTCTTTCTCAGGGTGACAGAAAACCAGCCTATGTTCTCAACTATACTCAGCCCTTTAGAGTACCACAGAGAACTAAACCAGCTGCTCAGAAAACAGCCACTGAAACACAGTGAAGTACTGACGACTTGTTATGTCAGAAAATAAAATAACATTTAAATAACATTTGTCCTTGTAAATCCGACAGTAATGCAGGTGGGAAAAAAAGAGGATAATGTAAGTGGGCAATTAAGGCTCGAAATGTGCAGGAATTTGTTGCTTAACAAAAATGCTAGTTTTTCCACAAGGTGTTTAGTACCATTGTGTAGAACTCGCCACAGAATTGCTATCCTGTAAGATGGCTTCAAGGAAGTGTCAAAATTTTAATGATCTTTTAAGTTCTATATAGTAATATCTCCTTTTTTTTTTTTTTCTTTTTTTTTTTTTTNCCTACATTTGGAGCTGCTACATCTGATCTGTTGACATACAGCCGCTGTCCTCACTTCAGTACCCCCATCTTCCAGATCCAGGCCAGATTTGTAGACAGAGAAACAGCAGACCCACATATTTTCCTTCCTCATGGCACGCCCTCCCTCAGCAGCATCACACCTGGATGCTCCTTTGTGCAGCAGACACTTGGTTGGTTACAGCAGCAAAGGGCTTGGGCTTCACCTCCTCCTTTCCCAGTGCCTTTGCGTTCTGCAGCCGTGATAAAATCCTGTGTGGTGAGAGTTCCTCGACTGCTCAAGCCAGGGGGATTACTTCCTTGAGTTTAGCAGGCACTGGATTTTTCCTCTGATGCTCGTAAGCAATTCACACAGTCTGGATAGTGGAAAGCACTGTTATGGGGAAAGATGGGTTTATGAAGACAAAGGGATTCTCTACACAGATGCTACTGGTGGGCGGAAGTGATCTGGGTTTAACAACTCATTTAAACAGTGGGTCTTTACAGAAAAGCAGACTTAGTCTGTAGGGAGGTTTTCTTCATTAACTCACTTCATAATCCATTTCTTCCTTCATGAAGGGGAAAAAGAACATTTATTTCAGAGAGGATCTATGTAATCAAATGCATATTATTTGTTCTTGCCTTCACCCTGATTGCAAAGTTACCATTAAAATGATTGAAATTATTTAAAGCAAAGCACTCTCTCAGTCCACCCAATAAAGATCACCAACCTAAATTAGCCATCCACAACAGAAAGGACTATTTCTGCCTACAGGTACAAAGCAGTCAAACAATGAAGAAAAGCATAATTAAATGCTTAGAAACCAAAATTAACTTATAGTCCTTTTGTACTTTTCTGCCTTTTTGCATGCACTGTTAAAGCTAAGGATGGAACAGATATTTTTTGTAAATGTAAGATTGTCATTAAAATGCATCAATCATTTTTAATTTTTTTTTAAAATCTATCATTACATAAAGCTAAATGTTTACTATACCAATGTACTTTTGCTAAGCTAAACTCCTTTGTATAGGCTTGGAAACTTACCCATTTAAATGAACTAAACATAACACCCAGCAGTGTTCAAGTCTAAAAAAGAGGGTGAATTCATGGTCTGAACTAATTTACTGGTCAGTAAATGAGTGTCTAAAACATAAATTGCTTCTTCCAATTTAAATGTTTTCATGTTATTTGCACTTAAGAAATGCTGTCCTTCAGTATCACCAGGGAGTATTCTGCTGTTCTCGTGCAAAACAAAATTTGAGGCAGTAGAAAAAAACCTCATCTATTATTAACTAGATATAAATTATTTCTAATCTACACACAGTGCTTAATCCCTGGTTCACAGAAATGCAATTTGTACTTCAGAAACAATATGTTAACATTTGTCAGCAGCAGACAGGAGCACAAGCTCAACATAAAATATAGAACAAACTCTTCAAGCTCATTCCAAAGAACATGCAGGCTGAAGGTTGACCCTGAGCTGTACAGAAATGCAAGTGCATACTGTGAGCCTGGCCATCAATTTAAGGGTGAGAGAAAAAAAAAATCCCTAGAATGTGCTTCAATAGAAGTTCATACTTAGCCTCCTTATAAGCAGGAAATATATCCCTCTCATTAATTTACAGCCCTCCAGGAGTAATAAGGAAAAGAGAATAACCACTGAAGAAGCTGCAAGGCCTGCATGCTATTCTGCTACATTTTCCCTTAAATCTTCCAAAATAAATTACCAAAATCAAGAGCTTGTAAGTTTTTTTCCCAAAAACGTAAATAATGCCAGAGATGTAATGGTAAAAATAATTTTAAAAAATGAGTTCCTGAAGACATCCTTTGCTTTCTGCCTGAAGAACCATGTTTCAGAGAAGAAAAACATTCTAGTAATAAAGCTGTGCCTAGGAAAGGTTTTGTAGCTGCATCGTCCCAAGGGTAGAAACAAAGTGAATGACTCACAGAATTATTATGGGAAACATAGGAAAAATATTTCAAAAAGAGTTGAAAAAAGTCCCTAAAAGCTGCACTTGAAAATGCTTTTTTTTTTTTTTTTTCCTCTCATGGAGTCAAACTGTGCTATTTCTATGATATTCCATTGTCTC
>VZTN01004003.1:41000-58251 GCA_013400515.1 Erpornis zantholeuca
ATGATATTCCATTGTCTCATCAAATTTGAGAGAAAACTTCTCCAGCTTAGGAAGAGTTGAATACATGAAGACTACCTTTTAGGTAATGTCCTGTTTATTACAATTTGAGCAGGAACAGGACTTTCCTTCCTTCTACACATAGAAATAACAAACCAAAAGTTGAGTAACTAGGAAAACTAGCTCCTCATTAAAGATGCAGATGCCTCCTGCTGTTGTTCCTACCTAGGTACTTTTTGAAGCCAGTTGAGTGTCACAGGAATATCCGAGTATTTTCAGGTGCTATGATGAATGTAACTGTCTTGTAAGGGAAGCTGCACCAGATAACTGGGATTAAAGCACAGCACAGAATTAAGTGTCCTCCATTAAATTCACCTCAGTCTGATCCCAGTAGTCCTGGCTTTACTGAATAGGGAAGCTGGAATTTCCAGATGCCAGAAAAATTGTCAGCTCAGGACAATTGTCAGTTAAAATTTCTTGGAGCTTTATAAACACCTGGACTCTCTGGCTGTAGAAAGAGAGGCACAGAGTCCTCTGGCAGCAGACCAAAGGACTTGTCACTTGTCCCCATGAGGGAAACAAAATTAACTGCATTGCATTTTACAGTGTGAGAATATTATAGTAGTTGAAATAAGCCACTCATTATTTAACAGCAGGAGATATTCCTAGGGTGAAGGTACATGTGCTGCCATTCTCAAAGACAGCTTTCCCACCAGTTCAGGAAAAGAAATATATAAAATATACTGTTAGCAAGGATGGCATACAGGGCACAGAGCTCCCAGAGGAATTTAAGCAGCACCAAAAACACCCAAAATCTCAATTTCTTAAGTGCATTAATATTAAGGAGACCAAAGAGTTTGCTTCTTGCTGAAAATGAGATTTACAAACATGACACTGAAAGGCAGAGGTTTGGTATCTTTTTTAACTTTCATCTTCCATAAAATATCTACAGACTGTGACAGGAGGAGACACAAATTATCAGCATAAACCAGTCTTTGAGTACTGAAGACAAGTTAAATTACAAAGAACTGACTGGTGATACAGGAGTTAATGGCAGTTCCCTTTCCCTTGTCTTGGAAACAAGAGATAGTCCAGCAGATTTGAGTATCATGGTTCCTTTTCTGTACTTAAAAGACAGGAAGAGGGGTCAGAAAGCCATAGATGATCTGCTTGACTTTCATTGACAGAAAACGCTGGAAGAAATTAAGGATATATAAAATAATTAAATAATAATTAAGTAGAGGGAAATTAATTAATAACATTTGGCATCANTCCTTTATCAGCATAACTCTGATCATGAAAAACTGGACATGAAATTTGCCAGGGTGGTGTGAGTTCACACAGACCGGAAGGCAAAGCTGAATTTAGAAGCTGGAGAAACACTTTGAATAATAGTATTTAATTCAACAGGGAAATGCACAAAGTATGTAATCTTGCAGTGAGGACTGATATGTCTGGACCAGGGGTGGGAGATGAGGGCATGGAGAGGTAGGTCTGTAGAAAAAGATCCAGTGGAAAACAACTTCATGATGTAATTTCTAAGGAAAACAGTTTCAACACAGAGGGAAATATAAACAGGAATATTATCAGAAAGGCAAGTGAATACCTGAGTATTCCCATTCTGGTCTGTATTACTAGTACCAAATCTGGGCCCTGACAGTTTCAGGTATTCTGAATCAATAAAATTACTGGAGAAACCAATAAATCTATAAAATGGAGATATTTAATTCACTGGGATCTTTACAGAAGAGAAGACTGAAGCGACAAAAATTGCTTTAAATATTAAAAAATATTTGAAGAATGTTCAGCCAGAAGTAAAAGAATAACTTCTTCATTGTGTCTTCTGGGAATGAACTGGGCTTATATTGCAAGTATTTAGACTAGAGACAGAGAAAGCTTTCTAACAGTGAGAATATCTAACAGCTGGAATGGCTTGGCTAAGGAGGTGTTATAGAATCTATTTTGAGCTAATGAGCTCTCCATCATTTAAAATCAGCCCAGAAAATGCACCCCTAGAATCTCCAGATACCTTTTAAATATCTGTCTTTTTACACAATAAATGCCTCAGCCTCTGATTTACTGCTGAAGATACTGTTATTATACTGCAAAAAAGGAAGTTATCCTCCAAGTATCACTGCACCTGGCAGAGCTGTACAAGCCTGTGTCCTTTGTGCTGTAGACTCACAATCTGCATTCAGCATAAGCCTACTACTGAGCGTATGAAATTCATCACATGTGCTGTCCTGCCTCCATGAAGTGCATTCTTAGATCATATTCTAATTTACAATAATATTTCTGTGTCAGGCATTGAAAAATGCCTGACACAGAAATACACAATGCCACAGAAATGACAATTGCTGCTCCACAACTATTTCCACTGAAAGTCAATTGAATTTCAATTTCTTTTAGTACGGAAAGCCAGGAGGAACCAATTCTCATTGCTTCAACAGCACAGTTTCACCTCAGGCATCACTTAGGTTGCAAACAAAGATATTTCAGATCCCGCTTGCAGCCTTTCTTCTGGTATATGGCTTCAACTCCCAGTAGCAGTACTGTATAGAGGGAGGATTGCACTAAATACACTTACCCATCTTGATCATGTTAGCAATTAAACAGATAATTGTGTGTTTTAAATACTACAAATAAACGCATTCAAAATTTAACGCTGTTTGTTGTGTTTGGCAAACTATGCTGTAGCATTTTACTGAATTCTCCCTGTAGCAAATTACTAATGAATGAAATCATGTTTTGTTACATTTTGGACCTAACTTCCTAACGTGGAAGAAATTTTGGCTCTTTACTGTGTCAGGATGAGAGAATGTCAGTACACTGTGAATGCTGTATTCACAACAGATACTCCCATGAGTTTATGGGATCACATCCATCACTTGGTTTTTGCTAAAACCACAGAAGTAAGAATGCCTCTTAGAGGCATTTTCGGTTGTCTACTGACTGGCTCAGCTTCTTGCAGTATCAGGGGTGCAGCTCTGAAAATCCCTAGCCGATGTGCTCCTTCAGTTTCAGTTCACTGGGGTATGTAAACAGTGGGCCCTGTCAGCAGAGCCAGTGTCATTTTCAGAGTCAGCTAATGACGGAGGAACTGCTATCTGAAAGCAAACTCAAAGGCAAATTAAGGGCACAGGGGCTGAAACAGAAAACTAATTTTTGTTCATTTTGATTTAGAGCTACCATTGATATGAAGCAAGCAATTCAAGTCCAGTTTTGTTTTTTTTTTAATGAAGTCATAACATCACTATAATAGCTTTCAAGCCAAGTTCTCAATTCTACAGCTCAAACTGTGGCAATTGTGAAGCAGTTTATGTACTTCCCAGGAAGCAAGGAAAGATGGTGTGTTATTTTCTTAGCAACTGAGCTAATTGCAGGCTCTCTCTAATCTATCTATCTATCTATGTTTCTGCTTCTCTCTTACAGTTGTTTGATTTCCAAAATTTGCTGCTATGAAGTAACAGCAGGAGATTTGCTGTTTCCTTTTTCCCAAACAGGCCAGGTCAGGGCTTGAGGTAACACTGATATTCAAGAAAAGTTTGTCTATAAATGTCAGCGTGTATAGACTACAGACTTCCAACTTATGAAGCCCCAAGCTTTATCCTGAAAAAAAAGTCTGATCTTTATATATATGGCACCAACATTCTTCCAAGTTATTATTTTATCATTCCTCAGAATTAATTTGGGAGATTTTCAAAATAGAGCTGAAAGCAGGCATTGCATTGTGCTATTCTTGTTAATTTTCTTAAGAGGCTAACACAGAGACAAAGGTAAGCAGAGAACAGAAGTAGCAGAAATTTCTAACAGGGCATTCTTTCATGTAAAAATTAATAGATGTTCCACTATTTTTTAGCACCACAATTACACCTCAGCTAAATGAAAGGATTATTTATCAAGAATTTTTCTATATATGTCAGACAATGACAACTTTCTTCAGCTGTACTTCCCTCTCCCTTTTGTTTGCCATGTGTGTTGATGCAGCAACTTCACACCAAGCAATGGCTATCTCTTTCAGTGACCACGTAAAAAAAAAACAAACTCACATAAAAAGTCAGAAATGTTCTGTGTATGAACTGCAGAGGATTGTGGGTTCTGAACAACATTTTTAGACATTTAGGGAAAAAAAACCCCACATATTTCAAAGTGTATATATGATGCTGGAAAAAAAAAAAACCCAGATATGATCATTCTGCAGAGAGAAGGACTAATTTTTATTCCTGTATGCTATAGGGAAAGCAACATGTATTACTGCACCCAACATGCATGGATGAACAAGACATGTCACCAGCCTGTGAGCCACCCGTGTGAATCCAAACATAGCACTGATGTCTGGTGTCTTGCAGAGCACAGTGTCGGTGTAGCTCCATGGACTAAAACTGTGCTGTGAGCACATTCTACGTGGAGGAGTTTCCTGGAGTAACACCAAGGTGTTTTCAGCCCCTCAGGTCTTGTTCTGGTTTCAGCCTTGAGTAAACCTGCACTGGTGCATATTGCCCTTGGCACCATGGTGAATTATGCACCACCAATGAAATGGTTGCACTGGTTTCTAAAACTGCAGGAAGGCTGTTTTAGAACTGTAGGAAGGCTGCACAGGGGACTGCCTACAACTGGTTAAATACAGGGTAAATAGTCCATTGACAAAACCACTAAGGGGATTTTCTACATCTAATTTCTTCAACATATATGACTCCCAGAGGTTCTCTAGTAAGACAGCCGTAATAGCACGACCAATAAAAGAACCACAGCATCCAAATTTAACAAAATATAACTCAGCCTGCCTGTATGTCCTCTGGAATCAGAGATAAAATGTCATACTGCACTCTCCATCTAGTCAGCCCTTCAGAAATGAGTGGTCCAAATAAGGCCCTAATTAAAAGCTTCTAAAGGGGAGACTATCCAGATACATAAGTCAAAGCAGAGAAAAATGGAAACTCATAGTGGATATCAATGAGAGCAAGAACCAAAACCACATACTGCTATTTTGATATTTTTATTTCCTGTTTGCAGGGGATGAAGGTGTTGTTTGGAGCCGACTAGAATCAGGCAACCCAAGCTAGACAAGATGTTAACTGTCCTTCATTTCCTTGCACTGTTTCAGCAGACTCTGAAGATTACACTTTGTAATTTGTGGGTGTAATCAGTAGACCTAATTTGCCCAAATATTTCTTTTCACACTTTAAATGCCAGGGAGCAAGGATACTCTGAAAAAGAAAGTTTAAAAAATATTCCTCATATTTTTCAGCTTTAAACTTCATCAGCCTTCAAACCTGTAATACAGCATTTATTTTTGGGAACATGATGAATGATCCAGCAGTGATCCCAACTGTCTTACTAAGAATATGTTTATATGAGAACACAGGAGGCCTCTTTAGCATAATGTCTCCACTGAGAAAGAGAAGCTCGTAATGATCACCTCTCTGAGTGTGTTGCCAGTAAGCCAGAAAAATAAAGAAGAAACAATTTCTGTAGGGGCTTGTAATGTTTCTTTCTGGCCCCTATTTGCGAGGACTCAGAACTCATGAAAGATTTAAATGGCTCAGGAAGGCATGGCAATTCCAGTATGTGGGCTGTCAAGTTATTATGAGTATCTATAATTGAGTGATTGCTTTTCCTCTGGAAAGATGAAACAGCTGAGCCAAGAAATACTGGTATCTACTTCTCCCAATATACATAGATATTTTTAGGGTCTGAATAGAGACAGAAACAGAGAAGCATCAGTGCAGCAGCTCAGAAATCTGCAAGGTGTAATACTGTATCACAGAATATACTATCCAGATGCAGGGCTCTAATTACCCCAAACTCTCAGGTCTATATGGGACCTGCAGAGGGCTTCAGAGAGACACTTTAACCCAGGGAGTTTCCAGCAGAATTCTGGCTGTAGACAACACAAGCAGGCAGAATGCTTTCTGAGGAACTGAGGGAACAAAGGCTTTCTTATCCTAGCCTCAGTTCTAGCTCTGAAATGGAAGTGGATGTGGTATAAAGCCATGGCCCAAATAGTCAGGCTCCTTTCATGCATAGGATACCAGCCATGTGAAAATCCTAAGGGCCTGCAGGAACCTATCCTTGTCTGCTGCTTCCAGAGAAGCTAACCTAAAGACAGCAGTCCTGTTTTGACTACAGCCCCTGACTGGCATGGTGGAGGTGTCAGACTCTTACCAACGGATAATTATTTATATGTTTATCAGGTCAAATATAATGTATTAAATAATTCCCAATTAAGTACACTAGTTGCCAGGGGCAGTGGTTCCAAGGAAAATGGATGTACTTATTACTATTTTTACTGCAACACAGCTGCCTGTGTACAATTCCTAGGTGCACCATATCCTTTATTTTGATAAGCAAAGGCTTCATCTAAACTGTGATACCTGAGGGCACTTTGCAATTCCCAGCTGTGAGACTAGACACGAAGATCTCATGCTAGAATGAGCTCTACATAGTCAGTATTCCTGGTCTTCATCATAGTTTTGCATAAAAATTTCAATAGTCAGTCTGCTAACTAACCTGTACAATTTAAACACTTACTTGCACAAGGGTGAATTACAGACAAAACAAGAACCCTGTACTCCATGAAACACAAAACCAAACAATCAAAACAACTGTGTTGATTTCACTCACTTTACTGTAAGTAAATCTGCTATGACCAGCAGGAAACTTTCCCCTCTGGACTATAGATCACACACAACTTATGTTAGCCAAATAAGTGGGCTTGGCATTTCAGTCTTCTGCAGCAGCTAATAATACCTGTTAGGGATGGGCCAGGTACTGAAATTCCACATCACTCAAACACTTCTCACGAATGCTGCAACTGGTTTCTTGTGCAAAAGGCTATTCTCTGCACCTCTCTGCAGTTAGGAGAGCTCCTGCCCAAGCTCTTCTTCTCTTCAGCCATTCTAAATCTGATCCTCATGTTCTCTAGTGTATCTCAGTGAACTAACTTTGATTTACTAAGTTCATGCTTGCTGTTGCAGCTTGTACTTAATTTACTATTCTAGTAAAATGTGTAAAACACTATGCCTTTTGATATATGTTGTTTTAAAATGATGTAAAAAGAATAGTCGTAATTATTTATGCAAAAACTTTACAACAGTCTACTCTGGGAAAGACCAAAGACTTAAACCCATGATTTCTAAATAGACTCTGCAGTGGGATTGACCACTGTGGTAGTGCAAAAATGTGTATTCAGAGGCCTCTTGATTAGTTTTATATAGTTGTGTGTTTTTCTCTGTTGTAATAATTTTGTAAACCCCTTATTATTGGTATGTTCCAAGTTCCCCTTTCCTAAATGTCTTGGAGTGATTTTTATGGCACACTAAAGAAATGTTCATGTTACCTAAACCACTCCCAACCTGATGTCAGTCTTGCCCAGATCCATTCCCTTAGCTTCTTATTATGGTCATCCCCCTCCCCTTATTCCAGCACCTTCCCCATCCATCACCCACACCCCTCCCACGAGTCATGTCAATCCCCTCTAAATCCAGTCCCTCCCCGTGGAAAGTTCTGTGTTCCTCGATGCCCCATGGGTGTCATTCTTCCCTCGCATCTCCCTATTGTCCTGTGTTTTAAAATCCTTCCCTATACTCCTCCCTAAGATGCCCCTGACTGGTGCAGGGGATGTACCCGCTCCTCCATCCTCCTACCCTTAAAAGGTTCTGTCACCTCAGAATTTAAGCTCTGTTCTCTCTCCAAGAGAGCAAATCTCTTGGATCCAGCAGAGATAAGTCCGTCCTGTGCCCCTCGGGCTCAGGGGAGCTTGAGGGCAGCTCCCTATCTAGCCACGGGCAGTTATTGCCGGGCTTGGACAGTAGGGGCTCTCACCCCTTCTGGTGTGTGGACTGCGCCGTGTCAGACCACAGCTTCAAGTTGTTTTTGTCTGTTCCTTTGAACCACAATACCTGTCACTAATACAAATTAAGTTATACCTTGTCAGCTTTTAGGGGCGGGTTTAAGAGCTTACATCTCAGCCTTTCAAAATCCATAATTTATGGCAGAGTTGAAACTCATGTGCAGGTCTCACAATCCATGGTGTAATTGACTTAAGCTACTTTCCTCACGTAATAAATAAATTAGATAATATTGGAGCCTTTAAATTAACAAAAGCTTAGATAATATTTTATGAGTTCCCTTGGTGATTTTCAGGCCTGCACCACATTTTCCATAATACTTCATTATGGCGAAAGTACTCTGCAGTATTGCAGAGTAATATTATTATGGGAGAGCTGCTGCTTTGAGACGCGTATTAAACAGGTTTCAAGACCCCAGGAGCCTCCAAATGGTCAATAAATTGTACATTACCCAGGATTACTTAGTGAGCTATAGCAGAGCCACATCATTTAAACAAAGCTGAAAATTGTCCATTCTCTTTCCAGGCACTCAGCCATGCTGGAGAAAACAGAAGCAAGCCCTTACCTTATCAAAGTGTTTGAGGGTAGTGTCTTTTGGCCATAAAAAACCCTGATACATATCCAGCATTTAACAAGTTCTCTTTTTTTAAATTTTCTTGTTACAGCAAAGCACAGATGTTGTCATGGTATGTACTTATAGTAGAAACGTCTTGTTTGTGCATCATCTGCAAAATATCTCAGAAGGACATGCAGCAATGATAACAATATCCTGGAGTATAAATTGGAAATTATAAAAAATAGCAGATGTCCATTTTCTGCTCCTGAGAAAATAAATACTAGGATATTTCTGCTTGTAGAATGTAAAATCCATTTTTAATCATCAGGCCAGCATAAGCTTTACAGAACAGCATCAAGGTTCCATTTGCATATTATTCTGAGAATTTAAGTTACAGGACTGAATTCAACACAGAGACAAGCTCTTTTTGAAGCAAAAAATCCCCAGTCTAGACATTTCTGGCAGTAAAAGTATGGATGTATGTTAATTCTGAAAACATGGGTGGGGCAAGGAGTGACTCACCAGCACCAAATGTCATCACGAAAACGTTGGCCTAATCTCCAGATTTCTACAGCAATTCTCAGGAGAAAAATAAAAATTAAAATTTTACAGTTGCCTTTATTTTTTTGCACAAATTTGAATAATACTTTAAGAAGTTGTAAAGGGTAATGGGTAAAATGCTCCACACCAAAGTAAATGAGGATATCTAACAGCATTATATCCACCAGTACCTGTCATCTGTAGAATGGACAGACTGCACAAAGAATATAAATAATAATAGTCCCCTTTCCTGAGCTGACAAGAATGTCAAACTTGCCTTTCCTGAGGCAAGAACTTGGCATATCAAGGCTCTTTAATCCACTCTGAACTATGCATGAATTGGGATGCCAATTACTGCTCAATCAGTCTTTTGAAGTTTTTTTCTGCACTTGAAAACCTCTAACCTTATCTTACAGGCAAGGATGCACTAAATTACTTGTAAAGCATGGAAGCCTGAATTTGTGCAGTTCATCAGAAATAGTGTGGGTCACCACATAATCCTGTGTGTTACAGGAAGAAACATAAATTTTGGTTCCTTTCTGTTCTTACACGACAAGTTTATATTATGCTGCACAGAAGACAGTACCAAAATGAACAAACAAAAAATTACCCTGCATTTCTCTTCCACTGTTCTTGTTGTAGGCCTTATTTGTAAATAAAGCTCTGAATTTCTTTATATGCTGGGAATCCCATGACTTGAAGCAGTTACACATACTAGCCTGTCTAACAACTAATTAGAAAAGTTTTTTTGCTTTCTGCAGGCAAACCAACAATATCCTCATCAGCCTCCCTAAAACAGGTGAGGGACTTTGGCTAACAGCTAACTGTTATGGCAATAATTTGCTTCTGCAGTTAAATATGATTCCCAGAAGACATTCAGAGAATATTGACAGGAAACACTGACCATTACAAAACGTACTATTAATTTAGAATGACTATTTATGCCCACATATGCCTATGAAATTAACTCTGACTATGGGATTGCATCTCTGCCTGAGCACGGACTGCACTAGGAAGCAGCAGGCCTGCAGGACAGAGAGTAACTTTTCCCATCACCTCTTTAAACAAGAGGAAATATTTGTCCTCCTAAAAGGATTATGAATCTACACAAAATCATCTTGATCTTTGCAGGATTTTTTACCTACCCGTTTGTTTTGTTCCATAGGAGTCCGCACATACTGTTAGAAAATTAAAATGCAAGGGAGTTGATGCCAAGGTTCCTGACTTGTATGAAATAACAGCTGTGGGATGCATTTTTGCTCCCTTGCAAAATGCAAAATGAATGGAAACAAGGTGAATGATGGAATTTCTTTACAAAACAAATGGTTGGTATACACCAGTAACTTCTTAAGAGAAGTTATTCAAAAGTTTCTGCTCTTGAAGTTCCACTGTTTGTAGTGAAGCACTTCTGATGCATAGTTGAAGATAAGACAGTACCCTGTGTTTGCAGATATAATTTATGTCAATAATTTGCTGAAGGAATCAATAGCAGCTATGGGGGTTTAAAATCAGTTAGGTGGCTTTGGGTTTTTACATTGCTTTGTCATGCAAATTACAGTGAATATCTCTCATCTACCAGGCCAGAGGATTATAGATTTGGTCAAGCAAGACTTCACTTCTACGAATCCATGCTAACTACTAACTAGTCATAACTGATCACCTTTCTTTCTATCTTGGAAAATGTTTCCAGATTATTTACTCCATAATCTTCCAAATCACCAAGTAAGCTAAACTGATTTGTAATTACTTGCACCCTTCTTACCTTTTCCAAGATGGGAGAGACATTTTCTCCCAGTTCTCAAGCATCATTCCCAAGTACCCTGATCATTCAAATACAAATCAGAGTTTAAGCTATATATTGGTGGCAGCCATCAGCAATATTTAAATAAGATCATTCTGATTTCCTGAGAAAACACTGGGACAATTACAGCACAATTACACATTTCCCACACTACCTTCTAAAAATTCTCCTGACTGTGGAATCTTGGTTGCAAAAGCACATACTAAAAAATGCAGGGCCCTGGCCTGGTCTCATACATTTGGAACTGCTCTCTGTACTCCCATGACATCACCTGCATTGGAGTTGTTTCTAGCTTGCACTACAGGGGCAAAGATCGGAATTACTGGAGGGAAACGCCAAACTAATGGAAGAACTGTTAATGGAAGAACAGTTTTCTGCCTTGGAAACTGTCCATTAACTTCCCAGGTATTACATCCAAACTTCTACAGGACCGAGTCTATTCCTATGTCATGTGCAAGTACTGAAGGGAGCAGTGAATTCCGAAACATGTGGGAAGATGTCTAACCATGTGTTATATATAAGCAAGTTTTATCATCTCACCCAAATAATATTTTAGAGACCTGGAAATACTAACTTCACTCATTAATGTACATTTTCCACCAACCCAAGGATTAGGTTCAGGTACCTTTAACTCAATTCAAAATAGAATTACAAATTATTTTTTTTCTGTATTTTACTAAAGTATGCTAGTGGGCTGATCTTTTTGCACCCCTCTGAGCTCATCAACCAGTTACAGTTTCTCTTGAAGTTGCTTTGACCCTATTGCCCTTGCATGATCAACTTCTGCTAGGTTACCGTGCTGTTAGATCTACTGAAGAGCCTGAGTATTATTAACTGCCAATTATTAGCCTTTTCTCTAATAAGGTTAGCACTAATTAGCCCTAAAATAAGCAGTGAGTTATTGTAAATTATAAAGTCATCATTAACATTGATTACCTTGCTAATTAGTCATAGCAATTAAGTAGGCCAGCTGAGCAACGAATGACATTGCTATGTCACTACAAAGGGCCATCACAATTGGACATAACCTGTGTTTTACTTTGCTTCAGTAAGGGCCAATAACCAGATGGAATTCAGTAACTGATGAATTATTAATATTTTTTACTGATTTCAGTCAGAGCTCTAGCTAAGGTACATTCTTTCCCTACACAGTCTTTAATCACAATGTTTTCTAAAGTACCCACCTTCCAAACCAACTCTAACACAACAAGGAGGGCTGTATATACATTTCTACAAAGGCAGGATCACATAAAATGCGGAACGAGGCGGAAGTTGAAGATAAGTTTACTGGACTCAGTTCTGGGGGTCTAAGATTTGGAACATTTGGGGACATCTACTTTAAAATCCAGAAATACTGAAGGTCTCAAATTAAAAGTTCATTTTCTTGTCTTATTCCATGCCTGACTCCTTAAGAAAGAATGTTCTATCTTTCTGGCTATAACACACACATATCACTTTCCCTGAAAACAAAACCTGGAAATTTCAAGAAATAATTCTACCCTGACATTCCCCAAACTGAAATTTTCAATGACTTTGAGTCATACCTCACTCTTTTTTGATGTCTAATGAAAGACTCAGAATAACTTTGTTTACTTTTCTGTCCAATTTTACCAATTCACACTGACAAGGTACAGTGATAAAAGTAAACAAAGACAATGCAATTAAGTACCTAAAAACTTACTGATGCCACATAAGCTAACTCTGAACAAGGCTGACCAACAAAGAATTTCAAGTTTAATTTGCCCTGCCAGCATTTTTAGTACAAGCAATCAATATCTACAGTTAAAAAAAGAACAGTAAGTTTGATTAATAATATATAGTTAAATATATATGGTCATGCTGCAAAACAAAAAACAAACCACCCAAACAACAACAAAAAAAAACCAAAACACAAAACCAAACAGAACTAATGCTTCTGCTCATATACAGTAAAACAGACTGAAAACCCTAAAAAAAATTCCAGACCAGCTAGTCAAATCATATAGAAGGAAAGAATTGTTCAAGATTTTATACATTTATCTCTCTCATGTTCATTAAATTTGATCTGAGCATGGATACTGTTTATCAGCAGTATGAAGTTTAGCACTGAGCCTACTTTGCATAAACATGTTGAGTTGAAGATGTAATTTCTGCAAACACCTGTATAAATCACTTCAGATGATGCAGGAAACACACTGATACAGAAAATATAAATGCAAATAGATTTTACAGATGAAGAAAATAGCCTAAATTGTTATTTTCTTCAGTAATGAAAAAACACTAAGCACAATGCACAAAGTGACTCCAAGTTATTTTCCATGTTGACTTACTGACATATAATGACACTGCAAAGTTAGAAGCAAAGCCCACAAGAACAGAAGAACTACTTTTCACCATTTAGCATAAAATATTTGGATTCATAGCTTAGTGAAAGGAGGGGTGATATGAAAAACAGAAGGCAGGGGTGATGTATAGCTCTTAAAAAGCACAGTTTTGCCTAAAAAAAAGCAGAGTCTAACTGATAAAAAAACCTGAATAATCTTCAGTCTGTGACTTTTCCAATGTCATCAGTGTTAGGCATTAGATATGGGGAGCGGGGCACGGTTGTGTGGTTTTTAATTTGTTTGTTTGCATTTGGGTTTTTTGGGGAGTTTTTTGTTTGGCTTTATTTTGTACTTCTGTCTGTAGGAAAGAGTAGTTAGCATGAAAAAAAGACCCAAAAAAAGTTTTCAGATCTACTCCAGCTTCTTCAGACAGAATATTTACGTTGCTGAACAAGGCATGTAAGCCTTATATGTTTCACATACACTCTATGAAAAATTGCCATTTACATAGAACTTCACAGAAAACTGTGGCATAGTACTAATTGGTTAAACTCTTTGAGGTATTTGGATGAAAGTTGGTATTTTATTGCCATGTTGATTAGAACTTCACTCTGACCGTGTCATATCAGAAAATAAAAACGAGAGCAAGCGAAGTCACAGAGATAAGTTTTGATGCCTAATATTTAGAAATTTTTAGAATGTGTAGAAAAAGGGGAGAAAATGCTCCCAAATCTCATGTTTACTCATTACTGATTTTTAAAAGAAGAAACAAAATATATTCTACAGAGTGTAGCTGTGTTCCCTGCAGTCTCAAGGACTATGATAGTATAAAATTTTATATCAAGTTTCTCCCTTATTTCTTCCCATTCAGGCAGTAGTTTTGTGTAGTTACCTTTAACCAGTAACTATAGTTTGCAATATTACGTTGAATAAGGGCAAAAGCTGCAACAATCATTTTACTTTATATGTTCTGGTTTTAGTCTATAACCTCCTCTACTTGTTTTCTCCCAAAGGCATAGATAGTGGATACTGAGGGAGTACTGAATATAATACTTTCACATAAAGGTAATTGGATATCTCTGGATCCTCTCAAAGTATCTCTTAAATTAATGCTAAAATTTCACATTTGGATGGGTGCCCAGAAGTTAATGTAAAATGTTTTCCCAAAATATTGAAGGAGAATCTACATTTTTTTTCCTTGTGCCCATGCTGAGAATCAATCCTTTCTTTCTCATATTGTTAGTCTTTTCTCTTTTAAAAATTTCCTTCTAATTTCTGAATAGTAATGAAATGAAGACTCAAACCTCTAGTTTCACAGCTAAATCAAAGCTGTTGCAGAGAGAAAAGCAGGTGGGAGGAACAAAAAGAAGCCCCAAAGAACTCGTTGGTGCTTATGCAAAGAAAAAATGTGGCTACATACTGGATTGTGAGCCATAGTCCACAGCTGAAACACAGTCATTTTGCTGAAATAAAATGCTGAAAATACTGACCTGGAAAAGTTGATCATACCAGATATGTGTAAACAGCAAACTTCAAAAACCAATAAATAACAATAGCTTATGTTCAGCCACAACTTCACACTGGGGTGCACAAATATTAACTAACTGATTTCATTAACACTCCCCCAAATTACATCCTATTACACATAAGCCTGAGAGATATAATTCTTCCCCTCTGCTCTGGTGAGACCCCACCTGGAACACTGCATCCAGCTCTGGGGTCCTGGCACAGGAAGGACAGGGACCTGTTGGAGTGAGCCCAGAGGAGGGACACCAAGATGGTTAGAAGGATAGAGCACCTCTCATGCGAGAAAATGATAAGAGAATTGTGATTATCTAGAGAGGAGAAGAGAAGGCTTTGGGGTGACCTAATTGCAGCTTTCCAGAACACGAAGGGAGCCTCCAACACAGATGGGGAATGAGGTTACTTACAAGAACAGAACATGTAGTGATTGGAGAAAAAGTAATAGCTTTAAATTGGAAGAGGGAAGGTTTGGATTATGTGTAAGGAAGTAATTCTTTACTGTGAGGGTAGAGAGTCACTGGCACAGGTTGTTCAGGGAAGGTGTGGATGCTTCCTGCCTGGAAGTGTTCAAGGTCAGACTGGAGCTCTGAGCAAACTGATATAGTGGAAGGTGTCCCTGTCTATGCCAGGGGGATTTAAGGCTCCTTCTGACCCAGACCATTCTATGATTCTCTGATTTGATTTCTAAATTATCTTTAGCAATTAGTAGAAACTGCAGTTTATAAATCTCTATTCCACATTTTATGGTTTCATTTAGCTGATATATTGTCACTGGTTGTTTAAATACTGAGTGACTCATTGTCACTTAGACAGTCTGAGTAGAAATAGGAAACAAGACTTCTGATGTTCAAATTTCCTTTCATTTCAGTCCTAACATTCTCTGTGTGACATGATCATCAGCAAAATTTGTCAGCACAGTCCAAAATCCAGAGGATGAACTTGGAACTGTTGATCTCCATGTTATCCACAAATCATATGATTCTGTTTTTCCTTTGCTCCTTGTCATGCCATTTTGTGGCTGATGGACACCTACAGTGCAAGCAAAGAAACTACCTTATCACTACAAAATATTAATTCGATTCCATTATTTTTCTAGAAGCACTTTCTGTCCTCAGCTGTGACTCCCTTCACTAGCAAAGTATGTAGACCCGAAATGCTCATCTCCCACCTGCCAGCCTATCTTATCTTTAAATTACATTAAATCCTGAAGCCAAAATGAAAGGATTCCTAAATATACTCTCTGTGCACTAGCCCTTTAAAACTGAAACCATGGAAACTATTGGAAACTTCCAACTTCATGTATGCCTGGTAAAAAAGAAAGAAAAAGAATAATTTTTTGAGATAGACTTCTAAAAAGATAAGGAATAAAGGATAAGGATAGGGATAGGAAAACATTTGACAAGATGTCCTTTCATTCCTGTGGGAATTGTATGTCCACAAATCTTGAGGTAGCAGATCATGAGAATTGGGGAGGTTGAAGACATTGCTACAACCTCCCTCATCCCTGGGTTTACACTGGGCAGGGGAGGATGTACTAAGCAAAGCAGACTGGAAACATATCTAACAGGCGGGCAATAAAACAGATGCCTGGCTGTCAGTGAGACTCTCTGAAAGGATCCTTGGTGAGGAATAATGAGACAATAAAAGCAACCTGACATGCCATGAACACAGTCCCTGTTCTCCTCTGGCCACAGACAAAAAGAATGTTGCAGAGAGAACTTCCATTATGCTTAGCAAAAAAGCACAAAAAGGCATATAACCAAACATAAACACTGAAGTTCTCTCATTTTAACCACATACTGCACAGAACCTCCTGACACTGCCCTGTCAAAGGCTGGCAGTCAGAGCCTAGTCCATCAAATTCAGGAGCTGGAGCTCTTTTCATGGAGCCTGAAAGTATATATGTGTACGGTATTAAGCTCATCTGTTGTGCTTTTAATGATGTAATTAGAACAGGAATACAGGAAAGACAAGTAGAAAAAGCGTCATAAAACTTCCATGCAGTTTCTGGATATGTACAGACAATTGTTTATGTAGAAATGTTTCAGAATTGTTTGACACAATGCAGGCTTATGTAACTTTGGAGTATCAAAACTACTTATGAGTAGGCACATCCCATCCTTCAGCTTTCTCTGATGTGTAGAAATGTGGTTAATGGCACTCAGGGGGAGTAAAGGTACTCCACCATAAGCAGAATTCCTCCCCTAGCTTACAATTTAAAAAGCAAGAGACAATGTCTAGAAAGGTGACTCTTTGAAGTACAATTTGTGAACCATTCATCCTCAAAGTGGCAAAGCATCAGGAGACATTTTTACCTCTAAAGGACAGCAAGCTAGTCTGCAAGATGGAACTGTATTTCAAGTGCTGGCTCTTCAGTCTAAAAATTCTTTGGTAGACTAGTGTAAAGAAGCAGACAGCGCTAGAAAACTGATGGAGTGATATGCTTGGAATAATCAGGAAAAAGCACTGTGCTACAGAGCTAAAAGGATGTTACCATTGCAGTGTCACAGCAGCACCAAGCTTCGGTCTTGACTCCATTGTGCCAACAGCTACATTGACACATAAAAAACCCCCCAACAGACAGTATCAACCTCAAATTGTTTGCAACTTAGGAAAGGGAGAAAAACCCTGTCCTACAGCTGAGAATAATGATACAAAACTGCAGTTGTAAGCAGAGTTA
>VZTN01004008.1:0-34700 GCA_013400515.1 Erpornis zantholeuca
GAGGTTGCTTCCAGGAAGACATGTAAGGTGTGAAATAAGAATCACCACTGCCATCCTTTGCCCCCCAGGATAAGTATGATGAGCTGCTGATGATCATTGGATCCAGGCGGAGTGATCTGAATCAGAATATGGCTCTAAAGAGGCAGTATGAGCGGGCCTTGCAGGACCTGGCTGACCTGGTAGAAACAGGCCAAGAGAAAATGGCTGGTGACCAGAAAATGATTGTTTCTTCTAAGGAAGAGGTTCAGTCGCTGCTTGAAAAACACAAGGTAAGAAACTGGAACGTATCTCAGGGCTAGTAATGACTGTAAGCTTGTTGTCATGGTTTAGCCCAAGTGGGAAACTAAATACCACACAGCTGCTTCCTCACTTACATGTTCCTTCCTTGGGGAGAAGGAGAATCGGAAAGAAAAGGTAAGCCTTGTGGGTTGGGATACTAATACTAATACTAATAGCACTAGTAATAATAATAATAGAAATAGTGAATATAATTGTAACGGGAAAGAGAGAGAGAAGTACACACAAGAAATGAGTAAGTGATGTACAATATAGTGGCTCACCAGCTCTCTCCAGTTCATATACTGACCTTGGTGCTCTATGGTAGGTAATATCCCTTTGGGCAGTTCAGGTCAGCTGTCCTGGCCATGCTCCCCTCCAGCTGCTTGTGCACCTCCTCACTGGCAGAGCAAGGGAAGCTGAAAAGTCCTTGACTTGGGGTAAACACTACTCAGTAGCAAACAAAACATCAGTGTGTCATCAACATTATTCCCACAGTAAAGCCAAAACTCAGTGCTGCACCAGCTACTATGAAGAAAATGAACTCTATCCCAGCCAAAACCAGGACACTTGTGAAAAGCAAATTGTTAACCTTCTGTTCCTAAGGATTCAGGAGCTTTTCAGAGTGGTGGGCCAAACTGTATTTTAAATTGAAGCCGGTGAACTGTTCTGACAGACTGAGTTTCAAATGCTTTGTTGAAGGTGAACCCAGGTAGATGGCATTTTCTTCCTTATGGTAATAACAAGTTCCTAGTATTGTGCTGTCGTGCTACGTAGCACTTTCATCCACCACTCCATTTATTTTCAACAGAAATTTACATTTGGTAAAAGCACCCACAAATACGACAAGGATTTTCCACCTTTTCATTAGGCAGAAATTTTTGGGGGTGTTTATCTGATTTAAGCTGGTTTTGTTTATGGAATGAGGATAAGGATGGAATTTGCATGGAAAGAATGACTGACTCCTTTCTTTGAATAGACCATTGTCCTCTTTAAATTGTGTTGGACTTCATGAAATATTGTAAAGTGAAACGTTTACCTAATTCTATGTCTGTAGATACTTGAATTTACGGCTTGTATCTTAAAAGGTTGTTTCAGTGGTAATGAATTGAGTAACAATTGCACTTACTCTTTTCTATTCTCCCTCTCCCTCACATCCAAATTTTTCAGGAATATTTTCAAGGGTTGGAGTCTCACATGATCCTGACAGAAACACTTTTTAGGAAGATGAGCAGCTTTTCCCTCTTGAAGGAAACTCAGTCACATTCAGAGATAATGACAGAAGCTTCAGCTGTATTAAAGCTGGCTCACAAACGAGGTGTGGAGCTGGAATACATTCTAGAGGTGAGAATTTATGTGGTCTTTTCTGTACTTCCTTTGTGATCAACCACCAGGATATTCTATAATATTGATTTCCTGTGCTTGGACAGAATTGATGAGCATCAGTCCATTTTGTCATTCACACAAAGCACTGGTAGACTACATGCAATCCTTGCTATTTAACTCTCGTGGAGAGAGTTTTGTTCCTTTAATTTTAAAGAGCTGCTTAGCTTTAGCTGTAAGGAGATCATGACAATTTTACCCATGTATTCTAACCAAAAGTTGATCTTGGCACAGAGATGTTGTGTTTTTACAGATTTGCTGGACATTTGTATGGTTATTTCTGTACTTTTACAGCCATGTAGCTGTAGGATCTCTGATCAAAAAAAAAAAAAAATGGAAATAAAATTTCTAGCTACCCAGATTCACCATATACGTGGATAATTTGTGCTTGTAGACCTGGATGCATCTGGATGAAGATTACCAGGAACTCACCAGACAGCTGGAGTCTGTTGAAGTAAACATCCCCACTGTTGGTTTGGTGGAAGAGACAGAGGACCGGCTTACAGACCGGATTACACTTTTTCAGGTTGGTGCTTTGTAGACATTCTCTGCAGAAAAGAGGGATTAAAGGGATCTTTGATAGTCATCTAGTCCAGCCTCCCAGTTAAGCACTGTTGTCATGGGCTGGATCAGCAGCAGCTTTGAAAAGCTCAAAAGATGGAGATCCCACAGCTGACCAGGGGACCACTTGCAGTCCTGCACCACCACCTACTATAAAAAGTTTTATGTAATGCCCAATCTGTGTCATCAACTTTCAGCTTGCCACCATTGTTCTTTTTATATTGTGTGGCACTACTGAGGAGCATTTACCTCTATCATCTTCTTAATTCTACCCTAAACAGCTTCTTCCTCAACTCAGTGAGAGATGGGGTCAGAGCACAGTCAGATGGAGCAGACCTGGCCTCATCAGCACCATCTAGATGAGGATAATAAAATAACTTCCTTTGGTTGTTTTCAGTCCTAATATAGGCCACTGCTGTGGCTTGCCTTACAAGCTGCCAGGTTAAATGCTCTACCAATTTCCTGCCTAACCTGTACTGAGAAACACAGCTAGTCAGCCCAGGGCACAGAAGGTGCTCTTCTTGAGCCTTCCAAGGTTTCTGCTGTCTCCAGCCTCAAGTTTACTAAAGTGTCTCTGGAATCAGTCTGTCATTTTTTGTCCCAACCACTCTCCCTACATTAGTGTCATCACAAATTTACTGGGGGAATGCTATCTGCCATGACCCATGCCATTAAGATGCTGAAGATATTTGGGATAAAATAGAAACAATCTCTGGATTGCAACCTGCCAGCCAGGCGTCAAGCCTTTGATCACTAGCATTGAGACTGGTAATGCAGCTCATTTTCAACCCACAAAACAGTCCATTTATCCAGCCTGAACCCTCTCTGCTGCTGGAGAAGGGTCCTGTGGGAGATGGTGTCAAAGGTCATACCAAAGGCAGTCTGATCCACAGAGACAGTAATTTCGTCATAAAAGGCTGGTAGTGAATTAAGCTGAATACTCCAGCTTACTTTTTTATCATTGAAAATGGAATCCAAGAGGATGTTCGCCATGATTTTTCCAGAGAGCAAGGTGAGGCTGAATAACCTGTGGTTCCTCATATTGCCTTCCTCCCAAAGGCAACAGGTAGTTTAAATATAGGTTTTCTACCACATCCTGTTTTTTCGGTCTAGTGTTTTGTCTTTTTCTCCTCATAGTAGAAACTTTAGTTGGGGTATTTTTGCTCTCTCGTTTTGTTTTACAGAAAAATTTTTCTTGAAAATTGATTTTGTGTTGTTATCTTTTTTGTTATTTTACCAGACAGCTTTCTGCTTTTCCAGTGGTCACCATTTAAATTAAATCCTTCTTAGTTCCAGGTTCATTCTGGGTAATAGTATTAGCAGCCTTTCCTTTTTCATTAACTTTTTTGCTTTCTGGTGCAATTAAAATTGGTGTCTGTGTTCAGGGCTTTGGATGGATGGGGTGATCTTCTGTTTGTAGCCAGGAAGAGCAGGAGAGTAGATCAGTAAAAGAGTGAGATGTCTGGAGAGCTGAAGATAGGCGTTGAGAGGGCTGGAGAGGGAGCGACTGATAATAATTTGATATTGGACATCTTTAACTCTTATTGCAGTAGATGGTAGGTTTTCAGCAGATGGTAAAGTGAGCTCTGGTATTTTAATCAATTTCTATCAGAAATGGTGTTGCCCCACAAAGATTCTTTTCAAGTGTAAAATATCTACATAGAGGAGGAATTCATCATAAGGAGGAACCAACAGACATATTGACATGATTGGGTTTGTGGCAGCATGTTCAGTTTTCGGGTAGATTACCTGCATGGTGGTTCTCAGCGAGTTCTAGAGCTGGAGCAGAGAAAAAAAATGAGATGTGGCATGGTGACACTGGATGCTATAAAATGCAGCAAAAGGAAACTAAATGTTGAGAAAGTGTGGTAGCAGAGACCTGCAGTTATCTAACCATCTCCTCTGTCATTACAGCGTCTGAGATCCAACCTGACTGAACACCAACCTCAATTATACCAAGTGCTAGATGATGGGAAGAGGCTCCTTTTTTCTGTCACCTGCTCAGAACTCGAAGGTCAACTGAACCAACTAGGAGAACGCTGGTTAAGTAACACCAGCAAAGTCACCAAGGAGCTTCACAGGCTGGAGACAATACTGAAGCACTGGACAAGGTAATACTGATGTCATGGGCAATATAAAGTTCTTCACCTGTGCTGTTCAGGTCAAAGCCATTCTGGACCCAGAACTATTAGATTTAACATTTAAAAGAAAGTACTTTGAGATGTATGTCATAGTATACTGCTCTTCTGTTCCAGAGAAGTGCTGTGGTACTCTCTCATTTGTAATAAAAAATGTAGCCTGTAAGAGCTGGTGTGAGGAAATTAGAAAATACTTCCTTTAGGTTATTAATGTAGAAGCCATGTGTGCATGCCAGTTGATAAGAAAAGTTGTGTGCTTTGCTGGGTAACATGAGTAGACTCAGCATGTTACAGTGGATGCACTGCAACTCCTGGGTTCTTGTGGGTCTATGTGTGTCATTGCATAAATGGAAGGGAGCTTTTGTTACCTTTACTAATGTTCATACGCTAGTTTTGAAATGAATTATCTAATTGGTGTGAAGGCTTTGTCTGTGAATCCCTGGCTTATGTGTGGACACTCTTATTCTGTTACCTCGTTAGTCGCTTGGCATGTGAAATTATATGGAGATGATTGCTGAAAAAAAAATTTAAGTTTCTGCTCTGAGATACTTTTTGGTAAAGATTTAGGAAGACTGAGCCTTCTAATGGAAATTTAGTCTGTTTATGTGCATTGGGTGGGGTTACCATGTCCAAAGAAGTTTGTGACTAATTTACTTCATAGTCCTTCATTAAACTTTTTTCTAAAGGCAAAATGAAGGCACTGTTATAAATTGTGAGCATAGTGGCTCAAAATAGGAGCTTCCTGATACCATGTCTGTCCATAAAATTAAATTATGTTTTTCTGAAATTTGATAAAAGAAAGAAAAAGTTCTTGTTTTTATTTTTATTTCAAATCTGGCATTCAGTATCTTCCTCTAACACACAGAGGAGAGACTGCTCAATTGGAAGTAAGAAGTGGCTATGGCTGTTTTATTCTTTTTTAAACATCTTCCCAGGTATCAGAGTGAATCAAATGAATTGACACAGTGGTTACAGTCTGCAAAGGAGCGACTTGAGTTTTGGAGCCAGCAGTCTTTGACAGTTCCTCAGGAACTAGAAACAGTCCGAGACCACCTGAGCTCCTTTCTCGTAAGTTGTTCATGGACACCTGTTTCTCTCCAATTACAAATAAACAGCTGATGATTCAGATGGTTATACTTTTTCTCATCATTTGTGAGTATTTAGGTAAGCTGTTCCTCAAAATGCTGGTGTGTATGCACATTAAGCACTTTCTTGCCATCTGCAAGGTTTGTAAATCTTGAGGATTCTGAAAACAGAAAATGGTTTTATGACTGAACAAAAATTTTATTCTAACTTATTCTGAAGTATAGATGATGAATACTAATCGAAAGTACATATTTTAAAGGGAAGGGAGCGTGTTCTTAGCTTTCTGAGGTAAAACTCTAAGTAAAATAAATAAGTACTTCATTATTTCCGCAAAAAATGGTTCTGCTTACAGGAGTTTTCAAAAGAAGTGGATGCTAAATCATCACAGAAATCTTCTGTCCTGAGTACTGGGAACCAGCTCCTCAGGCTTAAGAAAGTAGATACAGCTGCATTACGTTCAGGATTGTCCCACATTGAAACCCAGTGGACAGAGCTGCTCACACAAATCCCAGCAGTACAAGAGAAGTTGCACCAGGTAAGAACACCAGCGATGGCCTTTGATATTCCAGAAAACTCAGACTGTACAGTTGGCACTGCCTAGTTGTTCCCTTTCTTAATTTTTCTGTGTAAAGAAAGATAGGAAAAAAGTTATTCCTGTTTTATTGTGGGAAAGCTTACACTTCGTTTCAAATCCTGCCTAACACCTATCAGTGTTAGTTCCAGACTTTCAAGTTTACATTTGTTAAATTTTAACCTAAGAATACATGAGGATTTTTTTCAACATGTTGTTATGCTTTCTGGAAAAAAGGAGTTCACATCCTTGTTCCCTGTCAGGTTTGGATAGTGGCTTTGTTCAAACTGAATAGGTTAGGTTCAAGTCTGTGAAAGACAAAATAGATGTAAAAACATTGTTCATGATTTCTGTTAGTATGTGTAGGAGCAGGAGGCTTTTGGTTGTGTAGTTTTGGGTTTTAGTGCTATAATACTGAAGTTAGAATTATACTGGTTTAAAAGTTGGCTTAGTCTTTACTTACTAGGAGGTTGTCAGTGTAATATTAGTTTATATCTTAGAATCCTCTCAGAGTTAGTAATAACATGATTTAGGGGGAGAGAGGAAGAGTAACAAATGTTAACTGAGTCTGTGATACTAAACAAAGCAATGTCATTCAGTAGTTCTCAGAATTGTCTTGTAATACAAAATATATAATGCCTACCTAAAAAAGTCATAGAACACATTCCTGAGTAGCTAAATGCAGGCAAGCAGTACTCTATCAAATATGAAACTGTGTTAATGCAAAGCAAGGAATTCTTAGCCATTTTCTTCACAACATGATTCTCTTATCTCAACAGCTCCAGATGGACAAAATTCCTTCTCGCCATGCCATCACTGAAGTTATGAGCTGGATTTCGCTGATGGAAAATGTAATTCAGCAGGATGAAGAAAATATAAAAAATGTAGTAGGACAGAAAGCAATTCAGGATTACGTCCAGAAGTACAAGGTACTGAGTGGCAATATTAATTTTCCTTTATTAACACAATTAAATATAAATACATTTATAAAATATAAGTGATTTAGGAAAAAAAAAACCCACCAACTTTGTGAAGTGGTTGGAATTGTACACAAGTTAGAGCTGGGCAATATTTGATTCTGTGGAAAAGGAGCCAAAACTACTTTTACTCTGCTGTTTACTTATGGCAGGAATGTAAATTTTAATACGCTTACCTTAATTTCCAGGAAAATCCGAAGCAATATGCACATTATTAAACCTTATTTGATCTGCCAGAGTGGGTGCAGTACTCCAGGCAGGGTCTTGCAAGAGCAGAGCAAAGGGGCAGATCCACCTCCTCCTTACTGCTGCCCACTCCTCTTTTGATGCAGCCCAGGATGCAGTTGGCCTTCTGGGCTGTGAGCTCACACTGTTGGCTTATGTCCAGCTTTTCATCCATGAGAACCCCCAAATCCTTCTCTGCTCTCAATGAGTTTATCTCCCCAACTCAGGGGCAGCACCCTGCGCTTGGACTTGTTGAACTTCATGAGGTTCTCATGGGTCTAGTTCTCAAGTTTGTCCAGGTCCCCCTGGATAGCATCCCATTATTTTGTTGTGTCAGCTGCACTGCTCAGGTTCATGTCCTCTGCAGACTTGCTGAGGATACTCTTGATCTCACTGTGTTATTGATAAAGAAACTAAAGAGCACCAGTTCCAAAATAGAGCCCTGAGGGACACCACACATCATGGGTCTCCCCCTGGGCACAGAGCCATTGACTGCAGCCCTCTGGCTGCATCTACCCAGCCAAATCCTTTTCTAGAGAATAGTCTACCCTTCAAACCCTTGTTTCTCTAATTTGGAGATAAGGATGTCATTTGGGACTGTGTCAAAAGCCTTACAGAACTCTAGGTAGATGGTATCAGTCAGTCTTCTCTTGCTGAATGATGCAGTCATTCCATAGACGGCCAATCACCAGATTGGTCAGGCACAATCTGCCCTTAGAAAAGCTGTTCTGGACATCTTGGATCACCTCCTTGGGATCTGTTCCTTGATCTTCCCAGACACAGAAGTGAGGCTAACCAGTCTGTGGTTCCCCAGATCTTCCTTTCTTCCCTTTGTAAAGATAGGAGCGATGTTTCCCCTTTTCCAGTCATTGGGCATGTTTCCTGACCACCATGACTTTTCAAAAATGTGATGGAAATTGGCTTGGCAACAATGTTTGTCAGCTCCCTCAGGACCCTGTGATGCATCTCATCAGGTCCCATAGACTTGTGCCTATTCAGCTTCATCAAGTGGTGCTGAACCTGCTCTTTGCTTACAGTGCTCTTGTTTTCTAATTCCTGGTCAATTGCTAAAAAACCCTTTTAGCTGAACTGTGATGAAGGTGTAGCCGGTGAATATTTTTCCTCTGTTTTGCAGGAAGGCAAGAAATTATGGTTCTTACGTGCTGTTTTGTTTATTCCATTGGGTTTTTTTCCTAGGGTTTCAAGATAGATTTAAATTGCAAACAGTTGACTGTCGACTTTGTGAACCAATCAGTGCTACAAATCAGCAGCCAGGATGTTGAAAGTAAACGCAGCGACAAAACTGATTTTGCAGAGCAGCTCGGAGCAATGAACAGACGTTGGCAGATCCTGCAAGGCCTGATAACGGAAAAGGTAAAGCAGGAAAAAACCTAACTGCTCTGGAGTGAAATTTCAAAATGCATAGAACAATATGATTATAATGTTTGGAAGCCTCTGCAGGTCATCTAGGTCAGTCTGCTGCTCAAAGAGAGCAGCCTTTACAGTTAGATCACATTGCACATTGACTTCGTTATCTGAGTTTTGAAAATCTCCAAGGAGAGATTCCACAACCGCCTCTGGGCAGGTTATTCATGTTTAACCACTTCTGGTGGGGGACAGTTTTTTGTCTTGTTCCCAATCAGAATTTCCCATGTTGCAATTTGTGACTGTTACATCTTCTCCTTTTATTGTGTACCTTCCAGGATAGTCCACCTCCATCTTCCCCATGCCTCCCTATAAGGAACCGACAGCACAGTGAGAGGATTCCTTTGCCCTCTTTTCCCCAAGCTGAATGAAGCAGGGTTCTTATTATTAATTCTATTAAAAATACTAGATATATTTAAATTAGAATGTATATACTGTTCTTAAATTTTGAAAGCACTGAATTCCAAGAAGGCACTACTTTGCCTCGGTCTTCGCTGATTTGATTGGCCCAAGAATAAAGATAATTGCATGAGAAAGTATATGCTCATTTTTCTTTGCAGATCCAGCTCTTGGAAAGTCTGCAAGAGTCCTGGACAGAATATGAAAATAACGTGCAGTGCCTAAAAACTTGGTTTGAAACTCAAGAGAGGAAGCTGAAACAGCAACAAAAGATTGGAGACCAGGCTTCAGTGCAGAATGCTTTGAAAGACTGTCAGGTAATGTCTGTTTATAAGTAAGAGTTAGTTTTCCAAGAGTTAGAAACAGCACTTGATAAATCCATGTGAAATCTTCATATGGGTGAAGTCAGTGACTGAACTCCTCTTGACTTCAGAAAGGGAGAGATTTCATTCCTAAGATCCAAGCAATGAAAGAAGAGGAAGGAGAAATGATGTCTCAAAGTTGCTTAAAATCAGTGTAATTATTTTTACACTGGTTATTTCAAAGCATGCCAGGCATACTGAACTAGAAGACCATCAAAAGAACATGTTGTCATATCTGTTTAGCCAGTCTTATAGGGTTTTTCTGCCTTTTCATTATCATTCCTCCATCCCCCACTTCTTTCCTTTCTTTTTCCACCTAATGTGTTCCACCTGACTATTCAGAGAAAAATGCTAGAATCCAAGGAGGTTTCATGCTTTCATTCAGAAAGTTGGGAGTCATTTTTGTTGGGTTTTTTTCTGAATATTTAATTATCCAGAAAAGGAAAGAGAAGCATGATTATGATGAGAAAAGATGAGATGAGGCAAAGTGCAGCTATACATAATGCAAGTAAGTTCAAAACCACCACAGTTTTTCACATGAAATTCATACAAGGACTACACAGCAGTGAACAGGGTATCACAGTTGTCTCTGAACATCTTACTCAGAGTAGCACGTATTAGAATAGTAGGAAGCTGACTTCTGGAGCTGTCAGGCCAGAGTTAAAGCATACAGCTGTGTAGGCAGAACAGATACTTTTGAATTTATAGACAAGGCCTCTACACAGTGTCAGAAATATTTTGTCCTACCAGATACCATATAATTAATTTCACACCAGATCAAGTCAAAACTCTGCCAGGCCAACTGACTGCACAAAATCTTGATGTTCTCATACCCATAAAAGGGAATGAGAAAATGTAGTTGTATTTATGTGTCTGTCTTTCCTTCATGAATTTTATAAGACAAATACAATCGAGCACTCATCTCTTCACAAAGAGAGCAGATGGAAATTTATTCAAATGAAATGTGTAAGAGAATTTGCTCTTTATTTACCAGTATATTAAACTCATCTTTGTTTCTGTAAAGGCAAATAGGGTGGTTAGGCGAGATATGTTAGAGGTCAAATTTTTTTCTGGAATTGTTGACCTATGTTTTCAAACTGTCTGGAGTGCTTAGTTTTGATTCAGGTATCTTTATGGTTTCAGCACAATAAACCCATGCAACTGAAGCAAGGGTAATTTAAAATAGCCTGACATAATCAGCAGTCTGTGCTTGGCTGGAGTACAAAGCTGAATCTGATTTACCACTTTTTTGGTTCCTTTTGTTCAGGGAAGTTAGCAAATACACTTGAGGAGTTAGTTATGAATGGCAACACTTTGATCAGCAGAGAAACAAATTGTTTAAGAAATAGCTGTGTCAGACACTCCCAGATATCCGGTTCAAGCAGTACAAAAGCTGGAGTTTATTTATTAACCAATGTTAGTTGCTGCTTAGTGTCATATTAATAAGTGAAGTCTACCTTTTTTTCCTGTCATAGCTTAGAAACAATAATGCATCTTTAATTCAATTATGAGTTTTAAATAATGAATAAAAAGGCCCTTTTCAAAGAGAACTAGAAATAGTGGCTGTTCTTGGTGTTTGAAACTTTTGCCTGTCTTACATTCTGAATTTTGGAGGAACCTTGTAGAAAGTTAAATTACTTTTTTTAGTGCAAAAATCCACTTTTTGGAATGTCAGATTTATTATGTTCAACTTAGAAGTATTTGTATTGTTTTCAGCTCGTTAAAAATTTATGTATTACTCTGGATGTGCTCTGGAACAGGTTCATGGTTAGATGTTTGAAGAAATGTGAAATAATACAGAAAAAAAAGGCTGAGAATAAATAGTGCAGCAAAAAGGCTCTCACAAATATGTATGTAGAGAAAAGTATGTTGCTTTTGTGAAGGGATAAATTCTGTTAATAACAAGTGTTTGCAGGACTGAGCAGAATTTTGCTCCACATACTTTCCCAGCTGTCTAAAATGTAAAGTCTCTTATGGCAATGGTTCACTTGTTGTGTTTTGGGATTCATAGGTAGGGACATGTATTGAAAGATGTGGGGTTTCAGGCTGACCAGAGTTCTGTGGTGTTCTTTTCTTTCTCTGTTGATCTGTTTCTGTCAGTAAGGAGAGGCTTGCAGAAAACTACAAAATAACCCGAGATCACATGGTGTACTACTTAATGTAGGGGTAACACAAGGTTGCTCTCACCTCACAGTCTGCTTTCTGTATCATACTGGCAGGTAGACACAAAGCTGTGCTGGCCTGAAGCCTATAAGCCTTACTTCCCCACTCTGCTCAGACTCAGTGTTTGTGCTGCCTGAAGCCCCAGAGCTTTCATATGAGTCAGAGCACTGCAGGACTTTCTTGGATCTCCCTACACCACGCTATAAAATTATATAGGTAGTTTCCTGGCTAGGAATGGCTATTTTTAATGAGATTTTTACTCTTACAAGAGAGCAGAAGATGATACAGAAGTTTAATGCAGGGGGTGTGCTTCTATTTAAATCAGCAACAAACTACTAGACTTTAAAGAGAGCATAAAATATTCGATGAAGTTGCTGATGAGTTGGGAATCCCTTGAGAATAAAAAGTCAAACCATGCCAGCACATCTCCTGGTTTTTAAAATAAGGAGCTTATGGGCATCTTTTATATATCAAGATATTATTTAGCCAATTAAACAAGCAAAAATACTCAGGTATCTTCTTTTTTTTTCAGGAATTAGAAGAATCAATAAAAGCAAAGGAAAAAGAAGTCGAAAATGTAGAAAAGAGTGGTCTTTCTTTGGTGCAGAATAAGAAAGAAGAAGTCTCTTCTGCTGTTATGAATACACTGCAAGAAATTAACCATTCCTGGGCCAATTTGGATCACATGGTAAAAGGATCATTAAGCAGAAAATTACAGCTCCAGGAACAAAGCATGGAGGAGAGGGAGAATTAGCAGTTGCAGCTAGTGGATTTCTTCTGTGTTGATGGGGAAGAGATTCTAAATCATATCCTTCTTTCAATCTCTCTAGCCATTAATCCCCAAGTTTGTGTGTACATTCCACATAAAATGGGTATAATATTTCTTACTTCAAGGATGGTTTTAGTCATTGTAATTGAAACTTTTTAGATGCTTTCTGACATTTAGCGAAAAGGTACCAAATTATCTGTCAGGATTTAACTTCTCAAGCCCACAGGTCTCAGAGAATAAGGAAGAACTCAGCATTAATTTTTAGCATTCAAAGTTTGGTCGACATCAGTCGGCCTTCTCAGGAGGAATGCAGTGTGTTAGTGCTAGCCTTTCTGCTGATTTACATAGGCTAATTTCCCTGCCTTAGGGGTATGTGTAGTCTCAAGGGATGTTTCTTGGTCCTTTACTTTGGACCAAAGTAAAATGAATTTTGACATCTTTACAGTCCCTTCCATCCGACCTTTATAAAATCAAGCAGAACTTTATGCTGTTCCCAGTGTAAGCACAGTTGATGGTTGTACAAAATCTTCAGTCTTCAATAGGTTTAAGCTTAGGCATGTAGAACAAGAAGCATGTGAGATCCCAAGGAAGAAAATAATTTAAACAAATCCCAAGTAGCTTGAATGCTTTTAACTTACTTTTGTGTTTATTCCTCCCTCCTCCCAGGCTAGCCAGCTGAAGATATTGTTGCAATCGGTTCTTGATCAGTGGAGCATTTACAAAGTGGCTTACGAAGAACTGAACAGTTACCTGACAGAAGCCAGATATTCTTTGTCCCGTTTTTATCTTCTCACTGGTTCTTTGGAAGCTGTGAAAGTTCAAGTTGATAAACTACAGGTGAAAAGAGTTCATTTTGTCTGAAATTGCATGGATGCAGATAGCTGTACATTTTGGTTTATAAGAAGTGGAAGTACAGACATACTGGCACATTAAAATCACCTGACATTAAGAGAACACATTATAAATGAGCCATTGCATTTTTTATTCTGCAGAAAAATAAATTTGGGATATTTCCTTTTCGATTTTTGATGCCTTTCTTTAAAATTTTGACCCATACCATCAAATTGTTACAAGTTTTTAATACTAATGGCCATTAAAACTGAAGTTTCTCATGCTACTTCATCAGGCTTCAGAGCTGCAGGCACATAATGAGATCACATTTTTAGCTCCTCTCCAACCTGGCAGTAGATTGCTAATCAAAAAAATAATGTTCCAGTAGCTGAGATACTCATATGTTCAAGTAATTTACCACTAAATTAAAGTAAAAAAGGCATAAAATACAAAATTTATTCCTTTTATAAAATTATAAATTAGTAGTAATGGAAATTAATTTAATTTAAAAAAATATTCAAATAATTGTTCTATTACATAGAAAAACCTTTTATTTCAACAAACGTTTTCATCTTTCAAATCAAAAATAATTATGCAAACATTTCCAGATGCCCAGAGAAGAAGAACTGCTGTTGTTCTTATTCTGTTCTGTTAGTATTTTCCAGAAAATTCAAATTTACATCATAATTTAAATATTTGTGTGATTTGAAGTCCAGACACATATAAAGCCAAATTACCTAAGCATGGACAGCACTTTCAAAACCAGGATTTAAAGAGAATCCAAGAATGAACTTTACAGCCATTCCTTCTAGATTTTACACATTAGAGAAAAGTCTGTTAAACAATTGGTACAGAAAATTACTTTGTTTCCCATTAAGGCTTTGAACATAAACTTGGGCTGAGATTTTCTGGGCTGTTTAAGCTGTAATAATATGCATTAAAATATCTAAGTTTAAAAAAGAAAAAATAGCATTTTCACAGAGTCACAGAGTGGCTAAGGTTGGAAAGGCACAGTGGGTCATCTGTCCCAGTTTCCCTGCTCAAGCAGGGCTGTCCCAGAGCACATGGCACAGGCTTGTGTCCAGATCATTCCTGAGTATCTCCAGTGAGGGAGACTCCACAGCCTCTCTGGACAACCTGTTCCAGTGCATGGTCACCCGCACAGCAAAGAAGTTCTTCCTCATGTTCAGGTGGAACTTCCTGTGCATCAGCTTTTGTCCATTGCCTCCTCTCCTATTGCTGGGCACCACCAGAAGAGCCTGGAAACATCCTCTTGGTGCCCATTGCCTTTAGACATTTAAGTACAGTAATGAGGTGTCCTCTCAGTTGTCTCTTCCTGAGGCTGAGCAGCTCCCTCAGCCTTTCCTCCTAAGAGGTGCTCCAGTCCCCTCATCAGCCTCATTTCCCTCTGCTGGCAAAACACACTTCCCTGACACACATACATCAGGGTGGTAACTGAAAGAGTGAGAACCTTATTTGCAGAATATGGCTTGTTTTATGTTGTTACTTTTTCATCTTGTTCTAAACAGGAAAATGTTACTTAGTTAGTTTTCTTCCATCTGTTAGGTTTTTAAATCTGAATTAGTCCATGTGCTTATTCATTCTGTAAAAAAAGTACTCGTTTAGAATAATTTCTTTTACAAGCTTTTTACATTTTGCAAAAATACAAGATTAGAATTTACTTTTTTGCTAAATTTTATATGAAATCAAATTAATCCAAGAACAATCTCTATAGAAAACAACCTTCTATTTATATGAAACACTTGAAATCAGGTTTTCATTCATAATTTAATGCAATTGATACATATTATTTTGAAATGTTTTTACATCATGGAACTTTAATAACTCATGGACTTGTTTTGTTTTGTTACTATTCTACTTTAGAGCCTACAAGATGAATTGGAAAAACAAGAGAACAGCTTACAGAAATTTGGTTCTGTGACAAATGAATTGTTGAAGGAATGTCACCCACCAGTGACTGAAACACTTAACAGCACTTTGAAAGAAGTGAATATGAGGTAGAAAATGTCTGTGTGTTAAACTTTAATTTCAGTAGCTAATCCGTATTTATCCACTACCCAGTTTTCCATTATCCCTGTTTTTCTTATATTTCATTATTTTAAGTTCCTAAGGTCATGAGGGGTTTGTTGGAAAAGGCACGATTATTCCTTTTGCCAAAGACTGGAGTAAAACTCTCATTTACTGCTAACAATAAATGAAATACCTTCTCCAGCGAGGGTTTGGACATTAATGTCAGTGGTTTTGCTCCATGCTTGACTGCCAACCAAGATTCATAAATACCATACTGGAAAATAATACTGCACTTGAAATTTGAGAATTGTGTCTGAAAATTTTGTTTGCAATGGTTCAATGGTTTGCATCAGGTTTCCCAAATTTTAGGTTGCAACTTGTAGTTGTAGGAAGAGCATCATAGGCAGGAAGATCTAAGCCCCTCACCAGTACCTTGGCAAACAGCTTCCCCAGCTTTAAATTCAGGCAAGAACCAGTAAAAGGGCTTACTCAGAGCAGATACAGGAAGGGAGGATCCAGAAGAATAAAGATAGTTTGGTGCAAAGTTGGGAATTTTTTTTGAAAGCAGAATCATGCCAAGTTTATTTTAGTCTCTCTTCAGTCCTGTCCTAAAAGCTGGAAGTGGGGGGAGGGGTTATTTAACCCCATTTCAAAAAAGGTATTGTAGAATTTAACAGTTTCAGTGATGGCTGACAGAATTTTTGCTTCAAAACCTCTGCTTGTCGTCATACAATAATAATTGAGAAATACTGTGATTTTCTTTGCTAAGGAAACAATTAGGCAGTTTCATAACTACCAGCACATTTGAGAAAGTATGTGTTTCTGGTTGCTTTTAGAACAAAAAATTCAATGGGGGATTATTATAGGAAAGAATTCAAAGGGAAATTGCATATATAATTGGATAATAGAAATAAAAAGATTTTTAATATGTCTGGGAGCATTTTACAAATGAGTTACACAGAGCTTTGTGACTTAAACCCTCTGTATCAGCGTTTGGGAGGAAATTGCAGGAGAAAAAATGTCACTTGTTTGCACCTGTTCTGGGCCTCTTAAGCTCTCACAAGAATCTACTATTGGCAGTGCATGGTTGGTCATGAATGCTCTGTGAGGCTGAGGGTACTGAGTGGAAATAGCAGGAGATTCACTTCAAAAAGTGTTCTGCAGCTCTGACCACGAGCACTAATAAACAGCATCCGAGATGTAGCACAGATCACACTGTGACAGGTCAGAACAGCCTGTCAGCATATGCCTTAGTTTGGTACTTTTGTCACCAAATGTCTGGATCTTGATTTTTACCAAATTTTTTAAAAGTCAAGAGAGCATGGGAAACAGCAGAGGGGAAAAGGGACAGGTGTAGTTACTGTGGGGTCCCAGGCTTGGATCACTCATGCCGTCTCTTTGGCAGGTGGAACAACCTCCTGCAGGAGATTGCAGAGCGGCTGCGGGCCAGCAGGGCCCTGCTCCAGCTGTGGCAGAGGTACAAGGACTGCTACCAGCTGTGCTCTTCCACCGTCCGTCAGAGAGAAGACCAGACCAATGAACTCCTAAACACTGCAACCAGCAAAGACATTGCTGATGATGAAGTTACTACTTGGATTCGGGACTGTAATGTATGTTCAGTTAAGCTCTGCAGCTTTTCTCAGCTCTGGGGGCTAAGAAAAGATCTCAAGAGGCTCTCCCTTACTAAACTCTATAGTTGATATTTTAAATCTTGTATATTAACATATTTCATTTTACTGATGCAGCTTAGGCACAGGAGAGACAGCTTTACATCTGCTACCCAAATCTCATGAGTACCTCTAAATTTTGATCCCTCCATTACTTGTCGTGGTGTTGTTTCAGAAGCTTGTATCTAAAGTCTTCTCTCTGGAGAAGGTGGATAAATTATATTATTTGATTCAGCCTGAAGTTCCTGCTTAATGGAGGTATTCTTACTTAGGAAAGTATCTCTACCAAGCCTTTTGAGTTCCTTATAATAGAAAGAAACACAAAATCCTTTGCCTATATTCCCGTCAGTCAAGACAGTTCAGATTTTTGAAATGATGGAGATGTCTTTATCCTTCATTATGGAAGGACTCCATTCATTCTGAAACCTTGATATTCTTTTTCAAGATTGTATCTCAAGGCAGCAGAATAGTTTATCTCCTCTCTGTGCTTACATTTTGGTTCTTTTGAGCTTAAGTTAATGTTAAGTGTCATTGACCAAAAAAATAAATTATTAATTGTCTCAATGCAAGAAAAACAAATGCAGTGAGAAAAATAAACATGTTAGTGTTAAAAAAATAAACATGTTCATGATCTTTTGTTCATGATCTTGCTGCCATGGCTGGGCACCATCGACTGGCAATTCAAATTATTCAGTTCAAATAATTTATTTCCTGATGTTGCATTCTTTAACCATTATGTTAGGCCATTTACAAAAGTTATTTTTTCAGCCCTTCTGGTTAATAATAGTAGGAAGAAAAGGGAGGTCAACACTTGAATCCATTCACAATGAGGGCTGCCACTGCTTAGGATCATCATGTCAGTAAATTCAAAGGGTTTCTTTCAACAGTTATTGTCTCATCAACAGCTCAGGCTTGTTTAAAGGCAGCTGAGCAGTGTTTTTTTTGTTCCTTTCTGTACAGGTTCTTTGATGTATCGTTTTATTCTTCAAGTCATACAGAATGTAACTAGAAACTTTGATACTGAAACGCAGTAGTAAATAGAAGTTTTCTGTACAGTGCTTGAGTTCAGTCATTTCATTATTCCTTTAAATCAGGATGATGACATCACCAGAGTGTCAGAGTGTTTATGTCCTTTTTCAATATGTTGCCACAGGATGTACTCACGGATTTGAAAGCAGCACAGGAATCACTGGTGGTTCTTCAAGAACTGGGGGAGGAGCTGAAAAGCCAGGTGGAGGCTTCAGCAGCAGCAGCCATACAGTCTGACCATCTCTCTCTGAACCAGAACCTGGCAAGCCTAGAGCAGGCTCTCCGCAAGCAACAGGCTGCACTTCAGGTATGCAGGCAGTGTTTACAGTCCTCACATGTGATCCTCCTGTGGTACCTGAAAAGACATAAATTAGCTACATCTGCCTGGGAAAGGAGGGTAGTGTTACCTGTTCATCAGTCTTTCCTAGACTTCCCTGGAAGCCAAAGCTGGGAGTAGAAAATATGTTCAAGTCCAGCAAAGAGATGTTAGAAGAAGGTCCAAATTCTGGGAAGAGGATGGCAAACCTCATGCAGGAAAATGTCTGTCTGGAATGCCAGGGTGGCCATGCTTTCTGCACGCAACAGTAGTGCTAACAGCTGGGTCCACAGCTACTGCTCCCCTGAAGCCACTCTTCCCACCTATTTCTTTAACAGTAAAATAAACAAGAGATTCTGAATCATGTGCAGAATTCATTTTTGGTGTTCCTATTAGTGTCAGTGACCAGACTGACACCTGCCATTTGTGTCAAAGCCTGTTTAGTAGAGGTTGCCAAATTGCTTGTGTCACCAGGGACTAAAGAGCAAAAAAGGAGTGGAAGAATGTATTCCATAGGAAACTGTTCGGTTGAAAAAGTCACAAAGGTAGCAGGTTCTGTTTGAGAGAAAAGAGGATTTACCCAAGAAATCCAGCAGTGTCTGAGATATGCTTGCAGTATCACTGTACTGTGAGGAGACAAAACACAAGAAAAGTTCTTAATTTAAAATTGCAATAAGAGTGACTAGTCATCTCTGCTGGCAATAAATTAAACAGAGGAGTTACTTTCATAAAAGGAAGTTAGAAAAGGTTATCTATTTCAAGGTAAGGAGATACTTAGGCACTTTGCTGAAATGTTGCCTTTTCTGTGATTAAAAATCCTCTTCTAACCTAAAAAAATATGCAACTAATTCCACAGTCTAGAAGCAAGGCAGCTTCTAGCCGCTTCAGCTGTTTGGAAATCTACAATGAGAATAACCAGGAGTGTAATGTCAATAAGGAAGCTGTGAAACCAAAGTTATTAAACTGTGGATCTTTTGTATTCAAGGCTGGAGCCCTGGATTATCAAACCTTTGCCAAGAACCTGGAAGTCCTTGAGACCTGGGTGACAGAAGCAGAAGAAACTTTAAAAGAACAGGATCCCAGTCACTCATCTGATGTCTCAGTAATCCAGAGTAGAATGGAGCAACTCAAGGTGACTAATAAATGCAGGAAGTTCTAGGGTTTTTCTTCTGTTGGCCTGGTTATTTCTAGTCCAGGGTATGCACAGATATCACACATGCATTCTATATGTGGCAAAGGACTATCACTCAGGGAAAGTGTAAGACTGAGGAGCTGAAGTTTGAAAGCAGTCGAGGAATGGTTGTTACAATGTCCCTGAGTAAAGATGAAAAGGACAGTCAAACTGTTCAGAATAAAATTAATAACGGATTATAATGGGAATGGAAACTTCAGCAGGTTTTGGAGATTTCCTTCATCTTGTTTTCTCACAACTTTTTTGGATTTATTGAATTCCTGTCTCAGTGGTATCTCATTTTGGTATGAAGTAATTCATACATTTTGGGTAACTTGATATACTGAAGGAGCATTCATACTTTGTACTGTGTGGTCTCCATTTGAGGTCTTGCACACTTTCTTTTTGTGGGGCTTCTTTTTTCCCTCTCCTTCTTTCAGAGGTCATGACAGGAAGTTGCTGAACTTTGCCATCTAGGCTGTTTTCGTTTTTTAAATCTTATATTATTTTAGACACAATTCCATTTTGGACATGATAAAAAGCATTTTGCATATGTAGTGAATTGAGTATTTCTGTACTACAAAACAAAAACCTAGAAATTAAAAGTTGAATAATTTCAGTGGGAATTTACCAGCCTAGAATTCAGGCTAAGAAACAAGGAAAAAGTCTAATTTATTTTGACAGTATAAACATATGGCTTCAAACACCAGGCTGCTTCTGCAGCTCTGAACTGTAAATTGCCCATTCAGCAAAACACTTCAGTGCAATTTGAGTTTAGTTCTCTGCACACATTTAAACATGAACACAAGTCTGGTCTCAGACCAGAAGATGAAAACTGGAAATGCAGTTTTTCCCTGGCTTAGAGATTGCTTACCACTTGGTGGCAACCAAGGCCGTTCTAAATTTAACTAAGTGCTGGTTCATAATTTTAAAGTCAGTGATAATGTAATTCCTGAACTTCCCAGTTATCACTTTTCCTGTTTGTTGCAGAGTCAAATGCTGAAGTTCAGCAGCATGGCCCCAGATTTGGACCGGCTTAATGAGCTGGGTTACAGGCTTCCTCTGAATGACAAAGAAATCAAAAGGATGCAGAACCTGAACAGACATTGGTCTCTGATCTCGTCTCAGACTACAGAGAGATTCAGGTGGGGATAAATAAAGATTCTTCTAATTTTCTTCAATTAGAAGTTAGAAGGTATACCTTTTGCAGAATATAGAAAATGTTTCAGGTGTTTTATTAACCAGAGTTCCCTTTCTTTGATGTACATATAAGTAAAGAGCAAAGCCATTGAGCTGAGAGGTAGGTTTTACCACAAATTACCAGGATTCAAAACGAGTAGGACTGCTTCTTTTCCAAGTATTGGATAAATAAATAAATAAACAGAATGAGGCAGCTAAGTGGGAAAGGTGTTGCTATCTGATTTGGAACTACCTGAATCCATCTCTCTTGTTTCTTTCAGTAAGCTGCAGTCTTTCTTGCTGCAGCAGCAGACCTTCTTGGAGAAATGTGGGACTTGGATGGATTTATTGGTTCAGACTGAGCAGAAGTTGGCAGTCGAGGTTTCAGGAAACTACGAAAGGCTTTTAGAGCAACAGAGGGAACACGAGGCAAGTAATCATGTATATTTATGCATAGCTAAAACACATACTATTTTTACATAGAAGGAATGCACATTCTTTTTTTTGCATTATACAGTAGCATGCCTTGAATTGTATTGGTGTGCACCATATGAGGATAACTTAAAAACAGGAACATGGAGCTATGTCGATAATAGGCAGCGTGGAGGAGGACTTGAGCGTCTGTGTTTGTGCATAATGCATCACCGTGCACCATCCCCTACATTCAGTCTCTTTCAGATTGGTTTGTACCAGGGAAACCAAAGCTCCTGTAAATACCTAACAATTCCCATGCCACTTGGCTCTTTTCCTTCAGTCATAACTGGAGAAAATACCTATTCTGATTTTGTTTATTTGTTACTAAATTACCAATGCATATAGCATTTGAAGAACATGTTAAAGGAAGAGTTTTCCATCAAATACCGTGTTATATAATTCACCACGGCGCCTCCATTTGAGGACATTTCCTTGGAGAACAAACTGATTTGGTCTTTGCTGCATGCTGGAGCCATTTGTCTGTTTGTAACAAATCAAGAATTAGCACAACTTTTGCTGCAGGGAAAAACTGATTCAGAGTTTTTACTAGTACTAGATTCAGAGTTTATGATTCTTCTGTGAAGTTAAGTGGTGCACATTTTTTTCTCCACCCATATTGTTACTGCCAAGAATGCTGGTAAAGATCAAGTAAAAGAAGTCAATTTTCATACCAGAGCTCCCATGTGGCCACAGTAGTTTCAGTTCCCACAACTTTTTCAGCTGACCTTCCCCTAGACTTAGGCCAGATTACAGGAAGAGTTATGTCCTTCCCCTTCTCTTGCTTTATATCTCATAGCATAGTGTTTGAATGAGTGTCTGATAGCAAAAAGTAATTCACAACCATTTTCAGCATAAGTTTGCTTTAGCATCTAACTGCCTTTTGCTTTCACGAACGTCATCCATTTAATTTCCTTTCATTGCTGCCAGCATTAACTGGGCAGTCTCTTTGTAAGTTTAAACATTCCAGGTCTTTGAGATTTGAATGTCCAGAAATTTTTACCAAGTGGATAATTTCCTAGTGTTTGTGTCTATTCATAGCTGTAATTTTTTAAAGGGAGTGAGGACAATCTTCTTGCGTTTGTTTGTCTTGAGATCTCCCCTTAATTCTCTCCTGAAACCTTGATCCGAGTGGATGAAAGTTACTTGGGCACTCTGTTTAAGCCCTTTTTTTGCAACTGTAAAGTCATCTCAGAATAAGATAACTGATATCTGGTTTCCTAAATACTGCAGTGCTTCCTAAAAAAAGTAACCTGATTTTTTTTTTAATCTTTTTTTATAATAAAAATGTCTTAATCAAAAAATGTCCTTTTAAGTGCTTCCTGATAATCATAAAGAATTTTCTTTCTACTCCTTGTGGCTGAAAGGGTCAAATCTCAACTTCTTGAGATGCATTTCCACATTGTTTTGCTTTGTATTTTTGAAAATAATGAGAAAATGTTCTGTTTCCACCTGAATTCCCGGACTGGATTTTTAAATGCTTCCAGCTCTATTATTGCCTTTCCGGTGACTCATAACTTTTGCTGGTTTTTACCCAAAGGAGACCCCAACCACCTCAGTGGCCTTATTTAGAAATATCTTCCTGGTGAAGTTTACAAGGTGGAGGTGATAGCTTTTTCAGACATCCTGTGCTAACGCTGACATCTGCATCAGTCTGCCAAGATGATCTCGTAATCACTCTTGCACAGTTCCCCGGTACATGGGACAGTGCTTGGGACTCCCATGCAGTCAGAATGCACTGAGACAAGCATTTGAGAAAGTGCTGGCAGGGGAAGGGGAAGAAAGTTCCTTGCCAACTCAATTACCTAATTTCTTTCTGGTGTGCTGGTGTTGTCCATTTCAACACTTGCTCTCCTTTTCTCCTCCTTTGAATTCCTCTTTCTGTGATTCATAGTGATCTACATAGGAGAATAAATTTGGGTGACAAGTGGCCCCAAATGGGGTATCCCTCTTTGGTACAGAGTGTAAATATGGAAAGGAAGTGGATGGTGACCAAAATATCTCTACTTTTGTGTAGGGCTTGAATACATCCACTCTAAGCAGAGTTCTTCATGCTTGATAAGCTTTAATTTCACCTGTCCTCCTAAAAAAGTATTAAAATTTTCCCTTCTGGAGGAATTGATTTTGCTGGTTTTTAGTTTCACTTGTTTTTTCAGTTTTTTGAGGGGTTTTGATTAGGGGAGGGGGAATGGTTGGGTCTTCGGGAAGGGGGAGTTCTTTAATGAGTTGCAACCAGTTGTGTTCTGTTTCCTCTCAATCTTTCAACAGTGCTGGTAGATGCTGTTGCCTTCTGTGCCTCATGTCCCCTAACTTGACAAAAATAGATGCGACAAAAAGTAAAATGTCTGCCTTTTTGCTCAGTTTTCTGAAATTCTCAGTGCCACACTTGTGGCTTCATTCATGAGATAATAATAGCATTCAGTTTCCTTCTGATTCAGGCTCACTCAATGATAAGTGCCAAGGTATTCAAAGAACAGTGTCAAATATTTCTGCAAAGAAATCAGACAACATTCTTTCTTTCTATGGGAAAATTTATGACCTGAGTAGAATTTTCAGGGTTCACTCAGTGAATCAGAGAGGCAAAATCTCATTTTGAAAAATTGCTGCATCGTCTACAAGTCCTAAACTACACGCAGTGTGCTTGAGAGATTTAAATGTACAGGTGCTAGTGAGTTTTTGCTGGCAGGTGCAGATGCAGGGACTGGTACAATTACAAATGGAGCTGGTGGGAAGCCATATAACAGGAGTGGCCTAGACTTGGAGAATAGTGTAGTGGCTCTTAGTTCAGGCAAGGGTGAACTTCTGTCAACTGCAAATACCATCACTAACTAAAGAAAAAAAATCTCAAGCTTCATACCAGTATACTTTTTGTTTGACTCTCTCTGTAAACCTTTTAAACATAGATTGGGTCCAGCGATGCCTGAGTGTGCCTTCATGAGCATAAAAATATTCCTGAAGAACCTTACATAGAGACACAGTCCATTACTAAAAGAAAAAGTGGTTTTAAAAATAAATTTAAGTAGTATATAACTTGAGTTATGTTTGCTTAAGTACTAGCAAGGTAATTTTTTTGTCTTAAGTCATATTTAAGTAATAAGAGGGTTTTAAAAATATTGTGGAAGTTTATTATGCTGTTACTATTTGTGGGGAAAATGAATATGCAAACTCAGAAGAAGTGGAAAGTTGATTTCTAGTTCCTATACATAGCTGTCTATTTCTTTTAAAGTTCTATTGGCAATGTAAAAGTGTATTAAAAGTTTATATAACACTATCACACATGGTCTGTGTAACAAGGCAAAAAATTTAAAAATTCTTAAATTTCAGAAATATGTGTCAGAAAATAAAAAGTGCCCTTTCTGTCCAAGAAAAAATACTCTATCTGGATTTTTTTGTAAATTATATTGTAAGTTATCATGTCAATCACACAACTATGCTCAGAAACATAAAACCTAGCTCCTGTTGATATAATTTAGCTTTATAATATTGGTCTTTAGGAACTAATAATAATTACTAGAAGCACTGAGTAACTCTAAAATGAGAGTTTTCAATATGTTTCTATTAAGGTCACGACAAAACTCCCATTGAATTAATCTGACACGAGATTAAATACATGAAAATTCCTTTTTATCAGTGCATAGAGACAGAATTAAAATGTAAGACCTTGTTTTAACATCCTTGTCTCCTGTACAACAGCTATTCCAGGCAGAGATGTTCAGCCGCCAGCAGATTTTGCATTCAATAATCTCTGATGGGCAGCACCTCCTAGAACAAGGACAGGTGGATGACAGGTAGACATTGCTGTATTGTTGCTGCTGCTGGTTATGTGAAGTAAGACTTAGGCTAGTGGGAGACTTCCTAACAGAGGAGGTAGCAGATGGCAGTGTTCAGATCCTGCTCTTCTGAAGTGGAAGTTGCTGCTGCTGTGTTTAAGCTGTTAATTAGCCAGGTGTTAAGCCAGTGTTCATTAGAATGCTATGGGGTATGTGAATGCATTTGGGAATACAACAACCTACTGAGGCTGCTTCTCTGACATAGATTTGTCTTGGAATATCAAACGTGTTACATATGTATCTATTTCAATATATTTTCAAAATGTAATTTTCACCAAAGGAGCCTGCACTGACACATTTGGTGGATTACACTTGATTTATGCCACCTGGGGATTTGCCTCTACCAGGAGGATTCCCTACTGCCACTTAAGAACACCTGCAGCCTTAATGTGATGGAGTAGGAATTCATTGTTCCCTGGGATTTTATTTTAAACACTTGTGATCAAATGAATGAAAATCATTGGAACACCAGTGGCTTCATACTTGTGCATATACATTGACTTTGCTAAGGTTATCATGGTACTAAGATGATTTGCTTATTGGAATGTGAGACTTTTATTAATGCTACGTGTATCTTATGCCTGCTTTGAGCTCAGTAGTAAATCTGGGGGTGAATTGTGAAATCTCCATGATTTACTATGAATTTGACTAATCCAAACTGGAAAAACCTTTGGGCTTTCTTTGTGTATTTCTGGGAATATGGTAGTAGAGTCTTGTACATTAAAGGTTTGGGGTTTTAAGGTCTCAACGGTTGGATCCCTTTAATTCTCCCAGTACTTGAAGTGTGAAGTTCTTAGCCTCAGTCAGCCTACAAGAGACTTCAGTGCTTTTCTCTTAGTGTTTTTTAACTGACAGAGAGACACCTTCCTTTTCCCTTCAGTTTATGTCATTAAGCCAACATATCAAAGTGTGACGATTACTGTGTATTTTTATTATTTATCTATCTGTAATAGGGATGAATTTAATCTGAATCTGACTCTTCTGAGTAATCAGTGGCAAGGGGTAATTCGCCGGGCGCAGCAGATGCGGGGGATCATCGACAGCCGGATTCACCAGTGGCAGCGCTACAGGGAGATGGCAGATAAGCTGCGCAAGTGGCTGCTGGAGATGTCCTGCCAGCCTGTGACTGAGCTGGGCAGCATTCCTATCCCACTGCAGCAAGCAAGAGTGCTGCTGGATGAAGTGCAGGTATGTCCAGTGTGTTTGAAGGAAAAGGAAAAAATCCCTTTTTTACAGTCTTCACCATTTAAAACATTCTTTAAAATGTCTTAGATTCACCCTGTCTTCTCTGCCAGTTCTTCTTTGGAACTGGTGTAACATCAGAACCAGTAGTGTGATGGAAGCAAAGCTGGAGTTCATAAAGAACATGAAATAGAGAACTTGCTGGGCCCTCCTCTCAAGCAGTGTTTGCTTCTGTTTTTGCTTCCAGCCGGCGTCACACTGAAACAGTCTTGAAAAGATGGTGATGACCTGTTTGAGGAATGTATACTAGATAACAAGGATTCCTTGAGTGTCCATCTGCTTGTGAAGTTAACAGTATCTAGTGAGCAACTTGATGTCTTCAAGCTTTTTAGCTGGAAGATAGATATAATAATAATAATCCTTGTAAGCGTATAATAATAAAAGTCCTTATAAGCTCTAGAGGAACTCTTTGTCTTTAAGAGCAATTGAGACACTGACATTAATGGGGAGAAAGAAGTCTTTCGTGTATTTATCTCCTTGGAGAAATTTTATAAATGTCTGCTGCAGTAAATGATTGTGAAAATGTTAAGGTAAAGCATTTGGGCCGTGGTTCATGCTTAAGACAGTGTATGCAACCAGTTAAGGTCTTGAGAGTGAATTACTGAATTGCTAATTGTAATTAAAAAGACAAAGCTGACAGAAAACTATTAATATTTTCAGCTTAAAGAGAAAGTTCTCTTAAGGCAGCAGGGGAGTTACATCCTCACTGTGGAAGCTGGGAAGCAGCTGCTTCTCTCTGCTGACAGTGGAGCGGAGGCAGTCCTGCAGGCAGAGCTTACTGAAATCCAGGAGCGCTGGAAGATAGTTAGCACTCAACTGGAGCAACAAAAGAAACAGCTTGCTTTGCTGCTAAAAGTAAGTGTGCAATTTCTTCTGTACTTCTTCAGCAAGTTTGTGGTTTCTCACTGTGAGCCCTGGTTAAAGGAAGGCATTCTTAATGGGCAAACACAAATGCAGGAACTGCATACAGTACATGAATTAACAATTTCCCTTCACCACCTCTGAAACTGGGACTGGTAATACTTCACAACAGGCTTGCATGTCAGTTGATATATTTTAATTGATATTTCCAGAATACTGCCAAAAGAATACATTCATAACACTTCTATTTTCAAAACAGAGCAAAGATTTATTTTATTTTGCACAATTTTGTTTAATTTTTATATATATTTGTATTGGGTTTGAATGGCAAAGTGTTTCTAGGGGGAAGCTGCAGGGATGACTTCTGTGAGAAGCTGCCAGAAGCTTCCCCTGTGTCTGATGGAGCCAGTGCTAGCTGGCTCCAGGATGAACACACTGCTGGCCAAGGCTGAGCCCAACAGTGATGGTGGTAGTGCCTCTAAGATAACAGAGTTAAGAAGATGAAAAAAAAATACTGTGCAGGAGCAATTGCATCCAGAGAGAGGAGTGAGACAATCTGACAGCAGTAGCTTTGCAGACATCAAGGTCAGTGAAGGAGGGGGAGGAGGTGCTGCAGGAGCCAGAGCAGAGATTACCATGCAGGTCATGGTAGAGACACGGCACTCTGAGATGGAGCAGATGCAGTCCATGGAGGACCAGAGCAAGTGGATACCCAAAGGAAGCTGTGACCCCATGGAAAACCCAAACTTGAGCAGTTTTGCTGCCAGACCCTTGTTGGAGCAGTCTGTTCTTGGGGGTCTGGAAGGAATCCATGGAAGGGACTCTCTCTGCTGCAGTTTCTGAAGAACTGCAGCCTGTAGGAAGAACTCATGGAGAAGTTCATGGAGGATTCTCTCACATGGGACGGACCCCATGCTGGAGCAGGGGAAGAGTGTTAGGAATATCACAGACTATTGTCATGCAAGGTCATATTTCTTGGTATGAGTAGTTCTTCATGACCATGACCATGAAATACTGGCATAGATTGGGAAAAAAGGAAGGAGAGAAATATAAAGGCAGTGGTGAAGGAGAATATCTTGAAACAAAAAACTTAGTTTCAATACAACACAAGTTTCAATACAAGTTCTGTATTTTCTAGTATCACACAACTGGCATTCTTTGTGGGCTGACTGGCTTATTAGAGATCCTTTTGTCTTAATATAAGGCTTTAACAAGCAGATAAAACCATACTATCACTTGACTTGGTTGGATTGCATTGGACACATTAAAAATTTTGTAAAGTATAGAAACACTAAAGCAAGGTGTAACTGCTGGAATCCTGATTTTAAAAAGATACTATACATACTTCAATCTGCCCTGAATTTTCAGTTTCCCCAACCACTTTTTTTTTCCCCAGAGGTTAATGCACCTGAATGAAGCTCTTGTCAAAGAACAGTGGTGTGTTTAATACAGACATTCAAGAAAGGAAGTGGAAAATTAATTTTGTCAGGGAGAGACTTTCCTGAAAGGATGGAGTTGGATCTAGACAGCATTTTAATAACAGAAGGCCTTGTGTATTTCTACTAAGAGAGACTTACACACAAAACATTTTGCACCATTCTACACGACTCAAGATCTGAGACTTTTGATTGTTATTTAGAGGGACATTTCAGGCCATGTTATTTGTAGGCAAATCAACTGATATAAGTATAACACAGATCAGAACTGAAGTCTAATAAACATTCTGCTTTCAGGACTGGGAAAAGTGTGAAAAGGGCATAGGAGACTCCCTGGAGAAGCTACGATCATTCAAAAAAAAGCTTTCTCAGCCATTACCAGATCACCATGATGAGCTGCATGCAGAACAGATTCGTTGCAAGGTAAAGCACTTCTTCTCTGTGGATTGTTGTCTCATTTGTGCAGTCACCTCTTCGGTTGTTAATTGGCTGACTAATTAACAACCTAAATACTGACTAAATATTACTGACTATGCAAACCAGTCAGCCATTCCCATGACAAGCAATTATCCATGTAACATACGGACACCATAATACCAGAATGATCTCACCATAAGGCAAATCCTGCAGAGTAAATGCAGATCTGATCAAAGTGATACCTGAACAGAGTCTGAAAAATACTGTAGAAGGGCTGTGTATTTGTGTGTTTTTATTATAGAAGTTCTAACCTCGAATTTAAACTCATGGCATCTAAACTTCCTGTTTAGTGCTTTTTGTTTGAGGTGAAGTGACCATGGGGGATTTAAAACAACACTTTTAGGCTATATTATTTGCATTTTAGAAGTGGATTACAACTTGAATATATTTTCAGTACAGAGAAGTCCAAACCAGTGCTTGAACTTCCCAGATACCTTTGAACTTTGGAGAGTTTAGTAGTATCTTAGTTTGCAACTTCTTGTTACAAGGCTGGCATATCATTCTGTGCTGGGGAGTTAATACCATCATTACTCTGAAAATATTGGTGCATTTGGAGTTGGTGTTTTCTTCTCCTTTGAAATGGGGCTGAAACACTCTGCTTGACATGGTGGGTCTGCTCAGATACGATTTAAATCAGTGGGTAACACTGCTTGTCTGTTTCATCAACATACTCAAATTGTTTGTTAGCAAACTGGTCCTTTTTTTCCTTGTGTTCTCCTTTTAAGGAGTTAGAGAATGCTGTTGAAGGCTGGACAGATGACCTTGCACACCTCTCCCTGCTGAAGGAGACCCTCTCTGTGTATATCAGCGCAGATGATATCTCAATCCTCAGTGAGCGAATAGAGCTCCTGCACAGGCAGTGGGAGGAGCTGTGCCACCAGGCAAGTGCAGCACTGAGCAGTGATGGGAGCAGTATGCAGGCTATAAAAGTGTTGGGAGAAAACTTGAATCCAAGTGGCAGCTTTTAGAAAAGATTCATGCAGATATCCATAAATTTAAAAGTGAGTTCTTTCTGAGTAAGGGGAAACATTCACTGTAATATTCCTTTAGTTACTTCGAGTGTTTCTAGATCTCTTGAACTTTATAATGGCTATGAGGTCATATTTAAACAGCCTTGAAAAATCAGCAAAAAAGTCACACTGTGAGCTGTGGGACTTGGCATGTCTGGCTGGGAAAAAATACAGAAATAATACAGTTACACTTTGCTTCAGTGTGCAAAGTGTACACCAAAAACCTGTGCTCAGAAAGGATGTCCCCTCCCCACTCAACATTGCTTGATTGTACTTTCAGTTCTACTGATAGCTTCTCCTTCTTCAGACCTTGGTGTCTGCTTTTCTTTTATTCTGAGGGCGACTTGCTTGCCTGAAAAATGAGCTGAGGCGTATTCAGACGCATCATGCTAGTAGTGTGCTTCTGCCCTCTGATTTGCATTCCAGGTAGTGGAATCTTCCTTTACCCAGCTTTTCAGATTATCCTGATGACATTTGTGTGGTTCAGTAGAGATTGCAGTCCAGATATGATGGGGCTAACTTGAAATAGTTACCTCATGTAAACTACCTGTGAAGGCTTCAAAAACACCCCCAAAGTAGGAAAAATACCAGCACAGACCTAGTTGTGAGTTAGCTGCATTTGAATGAACCAATGTAGATACATCTAAATTATGATTCAGTCACTGAGAGCAAAGTTTTATCTTAGTTTCGAGCATGCTAAGTGTTCCAGGATAAAACCTAGTGCAAGCCTTCATTCAACTGCTGCTTATTTCCGGAAAGCTCTCCGCAAAAAGGAAATGCAAGATCACGTGTATGCCCCTGTTAAACCTAACACAGTAGGTAAAAAGCACATCACTTTCATTTGTGAAAGAGCAGATGCAGTCTTCATCTTTTCAGCTGAAATTATGTCAGAAATAACCCAGATCACAGTGGGGAGAAAGTGAGTAGTTGTACCCAGTGTCTGAAACTGGAGAGATGACTTTGCTGCCCAGCCTGTGCTGCTATTTTGATTTCAGTTTTCATCTTGGTCTGTTACTGTTCCCAGTCTAAGATGGTACCAGAGTGTATACTCTGTATACTTTACAGCTATTTCTTAAAGACAGCAGTGTCTTTCTTCCTCCTTGTTAACTGCAGTATTTGCTTGTTTCATGTGTCATGCCTAATCTTTCCTGTCAGGGCATGCCTCAGTGGTTTAGAATCTCTCAAGGTATCATGCCTACCCACAGGAAATTATCATCTATGAAATGAGTGTATTGGTACTCAAGTAAAAAATTACTTTTCCAAAACACAGTGTATCTTGGATTTAGGTTTGTACTCATCTGCTCGTGCACAAATTACACAGACTTTTGGACTTTGGCCCATTCTATGTCTGCATCTTTTTTTTTTTCTGCTTTGGCAAAGAATTTTTAATTTTCTTTTAAATTTAATCTCTTTGACTAAATATAAACTAAGGTATTTTATAAAATTTTGTAAGTGAGCAAGAATTTTAAGAAAATTTGATTTTTATCTTCTAATGAAAATTTCAGGTTAGAGACATTATGAAACAAGATATGACAGATTACCAAGCTTAACGCTTGGGTACCTCTCTCTGTGCATAGGATGTAGCTGACAGGAAATCTTAGATCCGCGCTTACCCCTGAACTTACAGGCAGTCACACAAATTTTTGCTGTTCAACTCCAGTTTGTTTTAATGGCAAATAAGTGCTTGCAAGACTTTTTCAAGGCTAGAGGAATCCACATCGAGGCACAAAGTGTTTTAGGCATGCTTTAAATGCATTTGCTATTTTAGTTTCACTTGCTATTTGCAAATGGTTTAAGGTCTCCTTGCGTCGACAACAAGTTAGTGAGAGACTGAATGAGTGGGCTGTCTTCAGTGAGAAGAACAAGGAGCTCTGTGAATGGCTGACACAAATGGAAAGTAAGGTGTCTCAAAATGGTGACATCCTCATAGAAGAAATGATTGAGAAACTTAAAAAGGTATAGTGTACACTTATATACTCTTATATAACTGTTTACTTGTTTGTGAATTAGCTGAAATTAAGGTTTTACCTTACCCTGATGTGTTCTGGTGTTTGTGTTCTCTCACTATGCAGCATTTTCCTGTATTTCTTGAGATAGGACTTCCCAGAATACCAGAAAATAAAGTGAATGCAAAGTCAGAGGCATCTGAATGCTTTAATAAGTGTCCAATCAGAATTGTCTGCAATGAGTTAAACTACAGCAGACATATTTATAGAAGGAATTGTGATTTGGGTTGTGTTGGGTGGGTTTTTTTTATTCTTATGGGAGTTCTTTTTGTTTTAGATACATAAGAGGTTGTCACTCCACTGTACCAATCACCTAAAAAAAACAACATTCACTTGTATTTTTGCACCGTTCCTTTAGTAGTGTAGAGTATATTTAGAATAAGTACCCTGTCTTGTGATTGCTCTTTACTGTCTAGGATTATCAAGAGGAAATTGCTGTAGCCCAGAAGAACAAACTCCAGCTCCAGCAAATGGGAGAGAGGCTTGCTAAAGCCAGCCATGAGAGTAAGGCATCAGAGATTGAGTACAAACTTGGCAAGATCAATGACAGGTGGCAGCATCTCCTTGATCTTATTGCAGCCAGGTAAGATAGTTGTTTTGTTTCTAAGTTTTAAGTGTGCTGGATGTCATGCATTTAAAATCCTTTATTGTCTGCCTTTCCATCATAAATTCTGAAATAAATTTATTATTAACCATCAAGAGAGTTCTGTGAAATTCACTTTCCTGTTTTACTTTACTTTCCTGTTTTACAGCCTTTCTTGCAGAAGAGTAATTTAAAAGCTTTATTATAATACTGTGTTGGTGGTGGTGGGTTACCAGTTGGACTTGATCTTAAAGCTCTTCTCCAAACTTTACAGTTCTATGTTTCTACAATACAGGATCAGTTGCAATCAGGTTTAGGGAGCCTTGCTGTAGTAGCATGTTACTTTACATGGTGCTTAAAACTGGATGCAAATGTAGTTTTTCTAAAAATTTCTTGACAGAGGAATCAAAACAGTGCCCTTGTGGTTTTGGATTTCAACAAGAGCAGGTCCAAAACTAAGTCTTAGGTTTTCTGCCAGATCATTTTTTTCACTGATGGAGAAGAAAAACTGCAGGTAGATGAATGCACACTGAGCTTAAAGACTCTTTATTCAAGGTTGAAAGTATAACAGCAATTTTCAGAGAAGAAATACAAAATAAAGAAATACAGGATTGTTTTTTGATATGTAAATAAACTGATTTATTTGTTTCAACACTTTCTGTTGAGCTGTCCTACAGCCTCTCTTCTGTTACCAGCAATAATTTTTTCACAATTTTGCACTTCATGAATTTCATAATAGCTCGTATACTTTATAATTCACACTTCTTTGCATTAGTAATACTTTAGTCCTGTTAGCAGCAAAAGGGTTTGTTTAGTTTCTTCATCTTCTTTCATGTTCTTTTTTCATATGGTTTTACTGCATTCTTGCTCTGAAATGTTAGCCTTGGAGCAGTAAATTTTATGTAAGCAGAAGCATTCCAGTGGCTCCAGCTCCTTTAAGAGTAGTTCGTTTTGATGTAATGAACACCATGTATTTCTTACAGAACAATTAAGTCAAGAAGTGTTGCATTACTGTCAAGGAGCCTGCTTGGTTTCAGAGGATGTGATACGTCACCAGTTGTTGAACTTAAAGTATATTTGATATATTTTTATGTTACTCTTTTCAAATGCTTACCCAGGGAAATGTTCAAATAATTCCTTCAGGAAGTTTCTAGTAAAAGAGGATTGCATTCGGAAACTTCCAAACTTTAAAATACCTGTCTTGTCTGTTCAGTATTACACATTAGTCCCCACTATAGGAGAGGTGAGAGATTAGGATCTTGTCTCATTCTTGGGTGGGGAGACATAAGATGCAATACTATACACTTAAACCTTCTCATTCTGTTATCATGAAGTGTCAAGTCCTAGTTCTAAACTAACATATATAAAACATTATTTACTTTTATTTCCAGATCATTTCAACTTACCCTTCTCAACTGGCATGCTCAACATTATTGTATGCAATTAAACATATAAATCTTTACATTCCAGTGCTCACTGAAGTGAAAAAAAGTCTGCAAATTTTCTGAAGTTTGGAAAAAAATTGTGGAAAGGTTTGAAGCTAGGCTATGAAAAGCTAATTCAGCTGTATCTTAGGCTGGAAATCAATAAAACTCAAACTGTTGGTTGATTAATGTATGCACAAAATGCATATATTGATGTCTAATTACCAATGGACAAAAGGGTTGGCATCCCCCAAGATTAATTTTTAGGGGGCTCCAGAGGCCCTTTAGAATATGCTTGTGAATATTGGCATGTGTTCCTGTTAAGATATTTTGAAATTTGGAATGTATCATGTAACATGATTTTGGCTTCATTTAGCTAGTGAAGGCAAATTAGTTGTCCTGGTGTTGAGAATAAAATACATATTTTCACGTTCTGGATGCCTGACAGTATTAATAAATTATTAGAGCCTGCAGACTTTTCTGCAGTGCTACAGTAATCCCTTGCCTAGAGCATTTTTCTTAGTGGTTTGTTTCCTAGAGCTATGAACTAATAGAAAGTGCTGTGTGAAAATGCTTTAGTAATAATATTATGGCAATACATGTCCAGTCTGAATCTTTACCTCNGCATCAGAGACTTCCATTTCTTCCCTTCTAGAACCTTTTAATCCTTTCCGAAGAATTTTTCTGATGTGTCAGCCTCATGGAAAAGAGTTGCCTTTGTTTACAGCCAGGAAACACTGCTATTGCTGCAACTGCTTGGGCTTTGCAAAGGAGGCTTTGTATGTGTTTTCATCCTGTCCC